>WSZQ02000004.1:2906796-2930964 GCA_019419845.2 Weissflogia rhopalogaster | reverse complement strand
CTTAGCAAGGCCAAAAATGGATGCTGAGTAGCGTTGCGCAGTTCCCACCCGGCTCGTTATCTTGGCGCGCAGGGCGCCAAATTCAAATATTAATGGCGACCAGAGCACATATTTTTATCCGTTTCCTCTGCAATTTCAACTCTTTTAGGTTACATGAAAATCTATTAAATTCACCTAGAAACTAGCTAATTAGCCATCAGAAAAAAAAAACAGATTAACTAACCTCAATCAAAAAATTCGATTAAAATAAAAACACATGTAATTATCTATCTATTGTTTAATAATTCACTAATTAAAGCTAGAAATGACTGAAAAATACAATCATAAAACGCATAAAAATGCCAATTGTCTATTAAGACACTTATAATCCTAGCACAAACGCCAAGAGCAAATAAATTATAGGCCATTTCGTATTGTTTTCAAATGTTTCAAACCCACAAACATTTGTAGAAAATGATAGTATCGTGGAACAAAGCCAATTCGTAATTCTAGGTTATAATTCATCAAACTCATACTCATTTTCGTACTGGTACGATTGTACTTAATGTAGCACTAGTCGAGAATTCGGCGATTCGAAAATACAAAATGTTTGACTTATTATTACTGGCTTATTATACTCATACGTTGATGTCCAAATATGCACTGCACATTTATTTCCATTGCCACGATACAAAGATGGTCAAATTTTTTTTTTGTTTCGTTGATGCAAACGAGTGAAATCGCAACGCTTCAAGGCACAAAAATGTACATACATGCGAGTATATATTTGTATGATAATTTGGATTGTTTTATGGTTTTAGGAATGTACGAATGTTTGAAATTAATTAGCATACTTTACTGTTGATATTATAAGTACGTTGCGCGGCTCATTTCTTTATAAATGAGGTAAATTGTTGGTTTTACTTGATTTCTGCTGCAATATCCGTCAAATGTTGTAAAGTTAAATTTTATTGAGCACACGAGTATAATTAGATGGCATTGAAATTCGATTTGATTTGGTTGTAAAATATATGCAAATTTATTTAATTGATGTTTAATTAATTAATTTGTATTGCGTTTATTTTTATTTCGGAAAGTTTTTATTTGTTAGATGTTTGAATCGCCTTGTTTTTAGGAGTTGCTCAGCTGCGTGCACTCTACAGGATTTAATTTTAATCGGAAACGAAAAAACGAATGTTTTTGCAAAGTCTATAACATTTGCTTGAATATGACGTCGAGTATTTGGTACAAGAAGTTAAAATTTCATGTTTTTTATACAATTTTAATGTTAAAATGCATTTACCGCATAAAATTTCAACTTAAAAAATATATAAAAATATTTAAATATATTTTATTAAAAAAACAATTGACGTCATATTTTAGATGATTTAATTACCTATAAAACTAGCCATCACTTAGCCAAATCGGTTCAGTACCATTTTTCTAATCGTGTACGCAAACTCAAGCGATGTCGAAACGATGTCTAATCTCTTGAGTTTTCTCAAGAGATTGGACATCGCTTCTTAATTAATGTGTCATTGTAAACAAAAGTAAATGTTGTAAAAACGCAAAAATGGCTGTGAAACCACGTATGAAAAGCTTAAAAATCCCTAAATTCTAATTTAAAATTTCCAACGTCTAATTAATTGAAACTAATCTGTCTCCCATCATTAGCATCACAATTAAAACTTTAAAAATCAAAAGACGTAACTCAAACACATTAAAGTTCTCAATAAACCATTCTCTATAAATGAATAGACCTTAATAACAAACCCTAAACCTTTTCCAAAATTCCTCTATCCATCTTTATCATTCCTACTATTTGAATTCGGAAGTAGCCCGTAAAAAAACTCCAACAAAAGGGCCTTAATTTACGTCCCAGGCTTATGGGATTCATTTTATTCTTATTGGGTTAAATTTAGAACGTGGCAAACATGTGCATCTGACGGTGGTAGCTGCGCGATAGTGACAGTGACAGCTGCATGAATAAAACATTTGTCGGATTCCCCGTCATTGCACGCGGATGCCCTGATCTTCCTCGCTCACTACTATCCCAACAGATGATTCTGTCTCTTCTACAAGCTTTCCTACTCTCTCTGATCCCTACAGTCACTGTATAGAGCCAGAAATCGTTTACAAGGGCGCTGCGCGGCGCTGCGATTTGAAGGGCCGCATTTCATATCGGAAATTTGATTACGCACTGTCTGGGCATCGTATTTCAATTGTAATTTAATGCGATATGAGATTTCGACTAGACATATGTTCAATTACAAGCATACATAAATTTCCTGACAATGCAGTTTTAAGAATTGGAATGTTATCTATCGTTTTCATCGTTTACAAAATACTCTAAATTCATTCAGGAGATTGAACAGATGGATTTATAGTTTTAGAGTGTTGATAATTGTTTAATACTTTTAGCTAATCCGGTTTTGCAGTGATTTTTAACGAGTAGTCTGATAATTTGTAATTACCTTCAACATTAACCAGTACTGAATTTCAACATTATATTGATCAAGCGTATTTTTATCTATTACATAAATAAAATATTTAATTTTTTAGAATTTTAGGATTCAAAAGTGTAAAATTAGTTTTATTACATGTTCGATGAAGGGAAAAATAGCTGATAATGCATTTCAATGAGTATTTTAAGGAATTCCATTGAAGTTCTCTTTAAATTTCTAAGTTTTTCGATTTAATAACCTTAAAATCTCTTTTAAGAAGTTTCTATGCATTTGGAAGGGATTTTAGTAATTTCTTTACTCCAGAAATTTTCATGTTATCAAGTGTTTTACTTATGTAACTGTAGCCTAGAGTTGTTAGGAATGATTATTTGATCAACTTTGATGTTTTACTTGTTCTCCCAAGAAGAATTTTCAAGTTTTAAATGCAAATTTAATGATTTGAAGTTGAAGAAGAAAGATGGGTTGAGAATCAGCTGTGCGAAATCCTTGAAACTTGCTTTTTATTCCATACAAAACTTCCTCAAAGAGTCTTAAAGAAGTTTTAGGGATATTGAAAGGTTTCGAAGGGATTTAAAGATGTTTAAAGGAATTTACATGTGTTTCTAGGGGTTCTAGGGATTTTGAAAGAGTTACACAAGTTCATTGGATGGAAGAATAGCCGATAATGAATTTCAATAAGTATTTTAAGAAATTCCAGTGAAGTTTTTATTAAATTTCTGAGTTTTTCGATATGTTAACCTGAAAATCTCTTCAAAACCCCAGATGAAGGATTATCTAATTTCATTTTGAGGAAATTTCATCCGTTAGTAAGGGATTTCTGAGTTTTCTATAATATTTAGAACATTTTAAGAGATTTTCTACAGGATTTTGCAAGTTATCAAGGGTAAGAGTAGTCTAGAATTATAAGGAATGATTAATTGATCAACTTTGAGGTTTTACTTGTTCTCCCAAGAAGAATTTTCAAGTTTTAATTGCATTTATAACGATTTGAAGTTAAAGAAGACTGATAAATTGAGGATCAGCTGTGCGAAACCTCTAAAACTTTTATACCTTACGCAACTTCTTTCTTAAGGAAGTTGTATGGTTATTGAAAGGTTTCTACGAGATTTAGAGGTGTTTACGTGAATTTAATGTTTTTGGGTGTTTAGGAGGGAGAGGAATATTTAAACCAATTCAAAGGTGTTTCTAAGGGTTAAGAAGGAACAGAAACTCTTGGCAGATGGTTTGATTACATTCTAAGCAAATTTAACTTACAGAACTAGTTTATTAATTTGACAGATTGGTTGAAAGATATTTATTTGTGAACAATAGCCGATAATGCAATACAATTGGTGTTCTAAGAGATTTTTAGGATTTTCAGGAGTGTTTTCATTAAATTTCAGTTTTTACAAGTTCCAAGAAGGTTCAAAAGTGTATCTAATCGTAGAAATGGGTTTAAATGTTCCTATCATACCTTTAATTTATTTGTTCCATCTTTGTAACTTTTTTATAATAATTTATATATATTTATAAGTTTTAATTGTAGTACTAACACTGTTTTGAATCAGATTCAAAGGTTTAGAAACCCATACATTTAGCGAAAATACGTTTTGAGTGGTTTTTAAGGATTTAATAGTTATATAAAATTATTATATAAAATTTGTGTATTTTAAAGGAGTTAATAGGGGTTCAGATAGGGATGTTTCTCTCTAAACTCCTATAAACTAGAGTTCTCTAGGATTTTTTGATGAAGAGGCTATACAAGATCTGCATAGGTAAAAGGTTTTACCTTTGTTATTAATGCCAGCTTCGCAGGAGTTAGCAGAGGCGAGGGTGTGCGGGCCGATGCTGTGTCGAAGGGGTGACATCCGCAGCAGTCGCGGCGCGTCCTCGCCGGCGGTCACACCCTCCGTGCCGATGATGCTGTGCGCAGACTCTGAATGCCGAAAGAGGACCATTTTTCCACCTCTATTCCTCAATACAAATATACACAATACTTCTTCCACTAATTATCACTTAATTTCACTACACTTTTTAGTAATTTAGTTTACTTTCACCCTCTGGTTCTTATAGGATTCCACTTTGATGTGTCGCACGTTTTTTAAGTATCCCCAGAGTCACTCAGAGTCCTAATTAGATGTTTGAATATTTCGTTGTTTAGTTTTAGCGATAGTACAGATCGTGTAAGCTCAGACTCCGGCTGACGACTGGACCGGGCCGCATTTTATCGGCGAGAGATGTTTTATCTCCGGTACACGCGACGCGTCGATCGCGGACGAACGCTCGCGGTGAAATGCACAACGTGCAAGCTTACGCCGATTCCATGCGTGCCGAGAACGTACGACGTCGACGCCTGCCTGTTTGTTGTTTGTTGGTGGAACGGAGAGAGGCGATGCACAGCTGATGAACGCGAGCAGCGTGCGTAAGTACCAACAAAAGCAGCGGCGTGGAGCAGGAGGTGGAGGAGGGCCACTATCCCTACGGAAAATCTACTGTACCACCGGGAGGGTAGTGGTGAACCAGGGGGAAAGACCACATCGACTGTGTGATGCTGGCACGATTCTACGAGGGTGAATTTTCTGGGTGATAAAGAGAGATGGTTTGTTGCTTTGGAGGAAGGAATTTAAGATATCTCTTCCACGGAGTTCCCTCCATGAGTTCTCTTCCCTTCTATCAGTTCCAGTCGCAAACTGCCAAAAACAGGATCCATAATTTTGGAATTCCTCCATTCCTAGGATGGTGGCATTGTGGAATGGTTTATGGGGACACAATTGACATTTCATAACAAAGGAAGATATAGTGGTAGACTTGTCTTTTACAAATATAGAAAGAGAGAGGAAGATTGGAAAAATCCTTGCGCGTTCTATGTTTGTTTCTTTTGATTTTTAAATGTGACATTTTTAGGAATCACCACTTGCTTTTCTATGGACGCGGAATCATTTATTTGCATTTTTATGGACAGAACCGAATATCAGCGACATCTTAGTATGTTATTTTATCTATCTACGTTCTGATCGGCCCAATATTCTGACATTCATTTGTCTCTCATTCCAATTATTGTCCTCTATATCTTTTCTGTGACTAACAAATTTACTATTGACAATAAATTGATCCCTTTAAAAATCTCAACTTTTGACTACTTTGAGCAGAACTTCTAGTCAAGTCTGACAAGTGCTTAATTGAGGAACACTTAAAAGTTCAAGTTGGAATCAATCCTTGATTGACTTGCCTTGATCCTAATTAATTCCTGTTGTATCAGAAATCAACTTGTTTTCACTTTTTATGGTCTCAGAACCGGTTGGTATTGTTTCGCATGGATACCAAACCACTTCTTTTGTAGTTATGGACAAAGGACCGCATATCAACCACATCTTACTATGTTATGTTGACTATCTATGTTCAGATCGATCCAATATATCTATTCTAAGTTTTAATTTGTCTCTAATTCCATTTATACTCCTCCAGATCATTTTAGTGACTAGCTAATTTACGGATAGTAAATTGATCCCTCAACTTTCCAGATCACTTTGTACAGACCTTGTAGTCAAGTCTGACAAGTGCTTAATTGAGTAACACTTAAAAGTTCAAGTTGGAATCAATCCTTGATTGATGACTTGCCTTGAACCTAATTAGGTCCTATTGTACCACAAACCAACTTATTTTCTCTTTTTTTATGATCTCAGAAACGGTTCGTATCGTTTCTCATGAAGTGGTTCTATTCTTTTCGTTGTTATGGACACAGAACCGAAAATATATCAATTCGATTCCACATTGGTCTTACATTTCATTTCTTATTCTCAAAATCATTTCTGAGACTAACAAATTTACGATTTACCAGTAAATTGGTCCCCTTCAACTTCTCAACTTTCCAGACCACTTTGTGCAGACCTTGTAGTCAAGTCTGGCAAGTGCTTACTTAATTAGGGAACACTTAAAAGTTGAAGTTAAAAGTTGAATTATTAGTTCTTATTTAGTCTTAATTAGTTCCTATTGTATCTGAAAACCACTGAAAAGTCTTAGAACCGTTGAAATTCAGACAGAACATTCCTTCTTTTAAACTTTCTAAAAACGAAAGAAAAACAGGAACTTTCTGTTTGCCCTTAACACATGACTTCCTACTCCTACTACCGCATTTTCGATCTTTCTTGTCCTCCTTTTATTCTTTCATCCTATCAAACGATCCGACGCTCTCCATTGATTCCCTCCAGCTTTGTACGAGTGAAGTAGACCAGAGCGAGCGATACCGAAATAAACGGAGCGAATTTAAAGCCTTGGGGGAGATAGAAGAGTCTGGAACTATGGAACTGGAAGCATGTTTCCTGTCTCCTATCTCACCCCTCTACTTTTATGCTCTTACACTATAGCCTAACAGCTCTGTTCCACTCATTCGTAAGAAGTAAGAGTATTACATAGTAAAATAGGAATGAGTGGAACAGAGCTGTATAGTGGAAAAGTACTCATGCATTTACGAATCGGATCCACAGCCACATCTCATGTTCATTCACTTCTTTCCAACACTATACACGTAGTGCCGAACACTACAACTGAAACTTTATACAGCCCCACTTGACATTTGCTAATGTAAGTAGTGTTTCTGTATTAGTGTATTCGTGTATGAGAATAGGTGTATTTCTTGAGGAGATTCTATTGTATGTTTCCGAACCATAGGAATGGTAGCTGGTAATTTGTTGGACGGAAACGTAGGTTCTGGTTAGTTTTCGTCGCGTTTCTATTTTCAGCTTTTCATTCAATTCCATTCCATTCGCATGTGCGTGCGGGCTCAAGTGGTACCCCTGTGGCGTGTGGTTCACGTGTTTCTCATAAACAAGCGCCACTTTTATATACAGAGAGTCTCACACAAATGCATTCATACACCCAAATACAGCCACACATAGACGGAACAAACATAGGCGGAAGTTGGATCCATTCAAGGTGCATTGCACGCGACACACGAACGTTTCCAATTGCAGATCCGTTAGGGGCGCTTTCAATTCTCCCTCAAAACCTGAAACACTGCTCTCGCTCTCGAAATGCAGACAGATGCTGGGAGGAGGCAATTTCGTGTCGACTGTATAAAACATGTGCGGATGCATATAATAAATTAATAGAAAACAGAAAGCAGGGAAACAGTGTAGTTGAAATGATTTATTATTTAATTTTATCCTTTTGTAAAAAAAAATTTGGGTTTCCGGGGAATGACCTTCCAGTGCAGAGCTTACCAAAATGGAAGACATAAAGTCTAAGGGGAAAAGGTGAAAAATTACAGGGGAATAGTACTAAATACGAGTTGTTTGATCCTTACATTGTCACAAAAACTGACCCACGAACCCACGAACTACTACTTTATCAACAAAATACGAAAATTTGATCTATGTCTTCAAAAGATTCGATTTGGAGACTATATAGAAGGTGAAAGTACAAATAATCAATTTTCATTGTTCTGATTTCGGTTATTTCTTATTAGAGAATGTTTGGATTATCTTTGGCGATTGGGTTTGTTACATTTGGTGGCCGTGACAGGACATTGGAAGTTTCTCTGAAGGAATCCTTTCTTTTCTTTTCTTTTGGAGACATTTTAATAGAGGGGAAGAATATTCTAACAATGAAGAATACCACGTAGACACTATTGCGACCTGTTGTTGTATGTTAAGTCAAACAAGATCAAATATTAATGGACATGACAGTAGGTTGTTGGTAAAACATGTTAATATTTTGATGTGAAAACACAATTTTTGTCACTGTTTTACAAGTTTAATAGATAAATCGTACGATGTACATTTTGCCGTTAGGCATCGTCGGGTACTAGCGAGCCAAAAGTTACAAAATATGTATTTATACAAAATTTTACATTATAAAGTTTTATGATGTGTGGAGACGAATTAGTGGGGAGCTGACTAAAATAAAAAGAACACAAAACATCAAAGTAAGATCAAATATGGGCTTTTTGAAGATAATTGTAGATTTGGAAAAAGGTTAACACATTGGAATTAAAAGACATAACCCCAATTTACGTAATTACAAAATCAATGTTCATGCTAGTTATCCCTGCATGAACTCTACTACCTACTACTAACCTATTTTTTACCTCATATGCTCAAATTCACTCTCTTTGACGGAACAACAAGGGTTTACAAGAGAACTGTAAAAAAGACAAGCATAACAAATTGTGATGTAGTTTACATCTACGCTGTCAAAAGAACCGCTTGACAGGTAGAGAATACATTTGTGTAGTACAATACGTAGCCCTACTCTACGAATGGAGTCGTAGAGTGTCAGTAGTTGAAGCCCCCTTATTGGGAAGGCAATTGGCCGCCAGGGCCCTAACAAGCCTAACTGAGGAAATTCTATTACAATGATTACAATGTGCACATCCTAACTGAATCAAGCGACACGCTAAGCGTTCCCCAAATCAATTCACTGGTTGTACTACTTCTTTCTACTTATACATTCCTTTTTATCAGAGTCTACTCGGGTACAATGAATTTGCTTGGAACAAACAAGGCCACCAAGGGTGTAAATATTTGTTTAAATTTATCGGCCTATTTCTCTGAGATTTAGTTTATATTAGTCTATACTCTTCTAACAGTAAACTAGAGTTAAAATTGTCTCCGGAGTTCTCGGGGGTACACGAGTATAGGAGTAATCCTTGTAACAACCGGTGATTATCTTCATATTAGAGTTTGGTTGGCGAAAGGTGAAAGCGATGGAACAGTGGAACGGAGGGAACAATGCGTATGTGTGTATACCAAACTAATTTCGGCGGTCTGCCTCAATGGCAAGGGACTAGGGGATCGGAGTTTAGTCTACCGAGGGTATTAACCTCCGTCCAAGCATGGGGACATAAAGCTGTGGATCTGGTAACGGTTGGAATTGCTAGGGATGCTGGGATCAGTTGCCAAGGGCGCGGCTGTATGCGTACATAACCACAACACAGCGGGTGGACGTGGACGTGGAGGTGGACGTGAACGTGGACACAATGGGAATAACAGGGAGTAATAACATAGAGATCGTCTAGGGGAATGAAACGTATACGTGTGGAAAACGACCACAGCAATCAGCATAATTTTCAGTTTAACAAGTAGGATGATAATGGACAAAAACAGGATCAAACAAAAACAAACTTTACTAATGCTTTTATAAAAAAAAAAGTTTATTAGTGGAGATAAAAGCTTGCTATTTGTGAACAGTGGAATGGGATGTCCTCTTTCATGTCTCTACTTTTTTAGACCTTCTCTTAAAAACAGGCAAATGTTTGAGCTCAAAAACTCCTCGCAAGTCATTTTACTGTCTGACCATTATTATAATAATTATAGAAACTTATATTCCTCTGGACAAATTTGATTCTCGCCCTTAAATGGTGTGGATCCATCAAAGAATTGGTGACCCTAGCTATGTCTAATAAAGTGCATTTTATCTAACAATCTTGTTAAATGACAGGACACTAGAAATTCCTCTGGGTTTTGTTAAATCATCTTTGATATCATACTTAGGAAATTATCCCCAAAGATTTGATGACCCCTACTATATGAGGAATATTTGACGCAGGGCAGAAAAAATTGCCATCTAGAATAGTGCTCTTAAGAATTTTCAATCATTTCCTTGGTAACTTCGAAACATTGTGGCAACAGAGACAGGACACTGGAAGTACCTCCAGGTTCTGTTCTATCCATTTTGATCTCATACTGTTACTGTGTCTTTGATTTTTATTTTATTTTTATCTGTGTATTTGATTTTTGAATTAACATATATTTTGGAAGCGCCTGCAGCTGTAATGGCGCATAAACTAAATATATGTTGGTAGCCCTGCGCGCACCGCTTAATCAGTTCTTAGGGCACGCCGAGCGTGCTCAGCAACCATCGCAGGGTGAGTGCGCCACTATAAAAACGTGGGACGCGCAGGGTTCGGTCTATTTCTCCTCTGGTGAGTTGTCGTGTTTACTTATATTTTGCTCTAGTATTAGTGTGTTCATTGTGCCGTTTAAATAAAATCGTTGTGCTTTTTTACTCCGTGTATTTTGAACTTTGACGTCTGTAGTGAGTTTTGAGTAAAACTAGTGTCGCGTAACAGTCACAATCATAATTGGCACTTCTTTATTTTTAACAATGACAGTTGTAATATTCCCCAAAGATATGGTAATGTGAAATGTTCTCCAAAGTTAGGATCCCCAAAGATATGGTGACCCCAGACTATATGAAGACTATGCAGAAAATTTGACCCACATCTCGAAAAATCGCCATCACTAGAATGCATTTAAGAACTTGCTATAATTTCTTTAATGTCTTTAAAGCATTGTGGCGACCGTGACAGGACACTGATTCCTCAAACTTTTGACCACATACGT
The DNA here is from genome assembly GCA_019419845.2 of Weissflogia rhopalogaster. Classification (NCBI taxonomy): domain Eukaryota; kingdom Metazoa; phylum Arthropoda; class Insecta; order Coleoptera; family Staphylinidae; genus Weissflogia; species Weissflogia rhopalogaster. The sequence continues at coordinate 2,920,199 of WSZQ02000004.1, read as the reverse complement.
TTGCATTCATAATTGTCATCTCCTCATATTTAGCAAGTAGTTATAAGATTTCATAATCTACCAACTTCCTACCCAATCCTTCAATCACTTAATAATAAAAGGTAATAATAAATGTCTATTGCGAATTTTCGATCATTGCGTGGTCCCAGTCAAGGCAAACACACGCCAAGGCCTCGCACCAAAAACAGTTTCGCTTTTCGAAGCGAAATTTCATCAGTGTACTTCTTACTTCTACGACGAAAGACACCAGATGCTTGCACGCCCACCTATTTACGATCTCGTCTGCAGGAATCCCAAAATGTGCACGAGAGTAACGGAGCAACTATTTCATTCAAAGCAATACATAGCAACAGCAACACAACAGCCACGCCGCGCCGCATCGAGAAGTATTGTTAACATAATTGCGAATGAAACACCTCACTGTAAAGAGAGTGCAATACGTACAGTTGACGTGTTTGGATTGCATTAAATTAGATTTTCGAGATTGCACAACGGCATAAAAAAACAATGGAATTGTGTGTTGGTACTGTTATGGTAAGGTCTCAAAGAAATTTTATTGTTTCGCAGCTTGTCGTGTACACACATGTTCAACTAGAGAAATTCTACGTTATTACGTTAAAACTACAGAATATAACCTTTAAAAAGACAGCAAATAACCTTAAATTTACATTTAAGGTTATGTTAAACTCAAGGAAGTTAAGGTTACCTGAAAACTGAATGTAAAGATTGTCTTCAACTGGAGAAATTTAAGGTTAAACAACGAAACAATAAAAATGAGTCTTGGAACATTTAATGTAACTTTTTGACATGTTTTATCCCCTTCTCAATTATAGACTTATTCAGAGCGCCTCCCCAGAAAGGAAGGAAGATTCTTCTTTCTTCGGCATACGCTAAATCTAAAGGAAGATCTGAGGCATGCAAAGTAATCTCTTTCATTCCACGGATAACAGAGTAATGGTGTTGTAAACGTGGTTCTAACCAAGTTTTCAGTCCTAACGAAACATCTTGAGATGACAGGACATCATCTGCTATACCCAAGTTGACGCAGTCTTTCGCTGATAGGATTTTCGATGTTAGAAAGAGGTCCAAAGCCTTTTGTCTCCCAACTCGCTTTGTTAACCTTAAAAAAGTTTAATTATCTGGCCGTGATCCGTGACTATGTCCATGTTGGTGTTACCTGGTACCCCCACCCCAAGCTGGAACAATCCCAAGTTTCCCATGGACTAACCCAAACTTGATGTTATCAACAGCGAGAATGAAGTCACAGGCCAGAGCAACTTCGGTACCTCCACCCAAAGTGGGGCCATCCGCAACGCATACGGTGAACATCTTCAGAGTGCCTAACTTCCCTAGAGTTGTAAGCATCCATTGGTTCGTTATGGAAGCACCTTCGGGGTTAGCGGTTGCTGGGACCATGTCCAAGTTACCACCAGCACAAAAGTTGCCGCCATTTCCTCGAAGAATGCAGGCTTTGCCTTCGGTCCATTCTTCAAGGGTTTGGATGTGATCATGGAGTTGGACCATCATTGTTCCTAGAAGTGGGTGTAGAGTGTTATGTGGTATATCAGGTTTTATTCGGCATCAATTTATAGTGGAGCCACTTTTTTTGAGGTATGTTATATTTTTGGGTATATCATGTTAGAGTGTATGGGATACATATTGTTATGTATGGGAATAGAGTTATGATGTTATGGTTTTATGTGGTAAATCGTATTATGGTGGTACCAACTTAATCTTATGGTGATATGGGGTAGGTAATGTTAGGAGATAGCTGATGGTGTCGTGGAGTACATCTTATTATGAGTTATATAGTTTTATGGTTCTGCTATGTGGTGGTACCATGAAAATGTAATGATATGGTATACCTTACATTATGTCTCCATAAATCGTTTCGTAGTGTTACCATTGCGTTACATGGTACATCATTTAATGGATTACATTAATTTATGGTATTTCTATTATGTTATGAGATTTACCATGCTATGGAGCTTACATCATGTTATAGGGACATCATTTTAAAATGGTACCATTATAATGGTACAATAATTTTATGATGGTCGAAATAAACTTCTTACCACTTACATTACATCTTACCATTTAATGCATTTCGCTTTTCCGGATGATCCAGAGTGATAACAGCGACACCGGTTGCGGAATCCTTCTCCAGCCTAACGGCACCTCCCGTGAATTGCTCGAGATAGGTGCGTGCTCCTTTGGAGTCGACCATCGTGCGCCGCGACAGCAAATTGCTATTGTGTCGGGCTCGTAATTGTAAATCACCGCTGCCACCACTGCTGGCGTCGGCGCGAAACAATGCGACGTGCGCGAATATGCTGTGGCCGCTTGGGAAAATTCCCGTCGTGAAACAACGCAGAAATCTGAATAACCGCAAAAATTGCGCAATGAAGCACGTGTTTATTACAAGTGTGATAATATAGACAACATGACGAGTACATTCAAAATTCACGAACGCAACATAACTAGAGACAGCCTTACAATGTTGTTGTGTAATTCTACTCTGAATCAAGTCATGAAGTTGACAAGAAAACTGCATATCATTTGCCTCTTATAGATGTTATAGATTTATAAACTTTAATCTTATGGTCCAAATTAATAAGTTTGGTTATAAATGTAAGCCTTATGATCATTGTGACGAAACAAGATAATTTTGTATTTTGTACATGACGCGTATTTATATGTTGACAATAAAATTGTACATAATTTGCCTATTTGTATGTTATAGATTTACAAATTTAAACCTTCTAATTATAAGCATTTAGCATTTAAGCATTTAGATACTTAAGATGATTCTTAACATATATTGGGGTATATTAGGTTGCCTAGGTTACATGACTTGTTTTTATTCGAATTTTGGAGGTTGACGATATGCAACTTTATATACAAACATGGTTTTGATGCTCAACTGTAAATTTATTATCACATAACATATTTATGTCAATGATATTGCAATTTTTATGGTTTCTTCGTAATTTTTATAGTTATAACATGAGATTTGATAAGAATAAAATCAATGTTTACCTCATGACTTCGTAAATTGACGGATCTGTTAGAAACCAACGGTGCTCGACGTTCTCCACGACACCAATCCCCACAATTAAATGTCATGTAGCCGCGACCTACTATCTCACTTAGAATATTTAAATTCCAATTTAGGTATTTTCATTTTTCTTTTGTTTAGTTATCATATTGTTCTACATTTGAAATGTTCATTCTGATAGGTTTTATGTGAGTTCTATTTCAGGCTTTTACTTTGTATATTAGAATCATGTTATAAACATGTTCATGACTGGAATGTGGTCAAACAGCTAGAGATTAAGATATTTTTAAAATATATATTTTTTTACATTTTTTGGGATGTTCGTAATATACAGAGTTTTCTAATTATCAAGATTTTAGTTGTTGGCAATCTTGTAGTCCTTGAGGTGGTTTGCTTAGTAGCGGGAACAAGAGTCCTGGACCTTCATCTTGATGGTCTTGGAGACAGACTTGTGGGAGAAGTCAGGGCTGGCGCCGTTGTCGATCTGCTGCTTCCACAGCTGAGACACGGAGGACTTGGCGACGCAGTGGACGGGCACGTTCTTCTCGATCATGCGGTCGGCGTTGCAGTGCTGACGGCAGACAGGGACAGGGCGGATGGTGAAGCAGATCTCATCATCGCGCTCGCGGACCTCGTAGCGGGTCTGGTGGGCGACGCAGGAGTCCTTAGCGACGTTGCCGCGCTGGTGCTGGTTGGAGGAACGCTGCCACTGCTGGCCGCGGTTAGACTGCTGACCCTGGTAGGAGCCGTAATCCTTCTCGGAGATGACGTTGGCGTAGACGAGCTCAGGCTTGACGCACTCGTACTTACCCTGCTGCTGCTTGTGGTTGTTGCGACCCTGGTAGCCCTGGCGACCCTCTCCCTGCTCGACCTGGTAGGAGGCGATGAAGGCATCCTCGTTCTCGTAGATGCAGTACTCGGGGGCAAGGAAGTCGTCGACCTGCTCACCGGTGAAGGTGCCGCAGAGACCGCGGACGGAGCCGCGCAGCTTGTTGGCGGTGGCGGTGAGCTTGACGCGCTCGCCATCGTAGATCACGTAGAAAGCGCGACGAACCTCAATCTTGACCTCGCCGTTGGGGAGTTTGTAAACCTGGACGTGGCCGTGCTTGATGCTCTCGACCTTCTTGTTGTCGTACTGGATCTCCTGACCGTTGTAAATCACCTTGGCGCACTGCTTGTTGTCGCCGCACTGACCCTGGGGCTTCAGGTCGATTTCGATGGTCTGACCCTCGGTCTCGGGGGTGCGGATGGTTATCTTAACTTCCTTCTGCTGGCCATTGTGGGCGTCGCGGACGAGAACGGCGTACTGCTCAAGCTGCTGCTCCTGCTGCTGCTTGACGTAGCTCTGGTAGCGGCCTTCGCGGGCGAACTGGGGAACGTATTGCATCATAACGGTCCAGGCGTTACCGAGGTTGGCGCTGTAGGTCTTGTTATCGAAGGTGTTAGCAGAGGTCTGGTCAACAACGCAGTTGGGGCGGTAGGTGTCAAGGGCAAGAGCCTCAGAGGCGATGCGCTGATCCATGCCGAAGACGGGGTGAACGCCGAAGACCTGCTGGGCCCACTGGTTCAGACGGATCTGGTCGAAGTGCGATTCCATCTTGTGGGTGCGGAGGGTAACGTTGACAGCCTCGAAGGTGGGCTCGAAACGGGCCTGGATGGTCATCTGGTTCTCGTTCTCGCTGGTCTTGGCGTCAATGGTGTTCTCGTCAAGGTAGAAGTAGCCAATGGCACGGAGAGCGTTGTACACCTTGTTGGTGGCGTTGAGGGTCTTGGGGGAGAGATGCTCGAACTGGACGTGCACGTTAACGCGATCCAGAAGGTTAGCCTCAGCAGTCATGTTGGCGCAGGCGGGCATCTGCTTGTTGCCCTGCTTCATTTCTTCGCGGCATTCCTGGGCGCGATCGGAGTCCTTAAGGTACTGCTTGCGGGTCTCGCTCTGCTGGAGCTTGGCGTGGAACTGAACCTTCTGGGCAGACTGGAGGTCTTCACCATAGGCGAGCTCGGCCTGAATGGTAGTGGTGGGGTCGAACTGAAGAGCATACTGGTAGTCAAGACTGTTGGTGTTGGGAACGTGAGCCTTGACGGCGAAAGCAACAGCGTAAGACTTGGCGGCGTGCTTCTTGTAGTAGAAGAAGGCACGGGCCTTTTCGTCAACGGGAGAGGAGGCGATAGCAACAGAGGCAACGTACAGAGCCTTATTGTGACCGTCGAATTCAACAGCAACGTCATAGACACGAGCGGTGGAAGAAGCAATGCCGGAACCAGCCAAGTTGACGAGCTGCTGCTGGCGAGCCTTGGCATCACGGGGCAGCTCAGAGAACTGGGAAACCTCAACGTTGTCATGACCCTGCTCCTGCTGGTACTCGGAGTCGTAACCGAAACGGAATTGAACCTTGCGGGCGGAGGATTTCTGGACATCGTAGGTAACATCACAGTTGACGTGCTGGATGGTCTCGTCGAAAGCAGGAGCCATGAGGAAAGCAAGAATGTCACCGTTCTGGCGCTGGTACTGCTCATAGAACCACATAGCATCGGCGAACTTCTGCTCAGAGTGGTAGTAGACACGGAAAGCCATACCGGTTTCCTTGCCGATCAGCTGGTTGTACTGGGTCTGGGCCTCTTCCTGGGCATAGATCTGCTTGGTGTGGGGGCCCTGGGCGATAGGCTCAAGAGTGAGAATATCGTGCTTGGCGGTGTAAGGCCAGCTGCTGTAGTGGAAGACCTTGGTGTTCTTGTCCTGATCAAGGGGCTGGAACTGAGCGTGTATCTGCTGATGCTTCAGATCGATTTCGTACTGAGACTTGATGGGCAAGTTGATCTGCATGTTCTTGTCGTAACCCGCGATGTACTGCTGGTGGTCGAAGGGGGTAACGAAACCGATCTTGGCCTGCATGCGACCAGAGACAAGAGCGCGGATCTCGGCGTGAGCGGTGACGGTCTCGGGCATGCGAACAAGCTCGCCGTTGGAAACCTTAGGCTCAGCGGTAGCGCGAATCTTACCCTGGAAGTGGAGCACAGTAGGGACATCAAGAGTGTAGATGAAGGGCAGAGCCATTTCAGTGGGGAAGCTGATGGCGACATCGTGGTGGTTCATGTACTTGGTGTACTGGAATTCCTTGCCTTCGCGAAGGATGTCCTCAACCTCACGGAGGAGCTCAGGGATCATCTCAACGGTCTGGTTGTTGATAGCGAAATAACGAGTGACACCACCGGCAAGCTGGACGAGGAAGTTAGCTTCGAACTGCTCGCGTTCAGGGTTCTTAATGTTTAGCTTTTCGGCGATCCATTCGGCAGTCCACTGCTGCTGCTTGGCCTGCTGGAAGCCCTGCTGCTGCTGTTCCTGGTGCTTCTGGTATTGGTGACCCTGGCGCAGGAAGACGTTGGTGAGCTCCTCAGCAGAGGAAACCATAGCCTGGACGTTGATAAGCTGGCGGCGAGAACCACCAAGACCGGCGCGGAGAGCGTACTTGATACCCTTGGGGATGAAAGAGTCCTGGCTGCCGTAGATCTGAGCAGTCTGCTTGTAGAAGAAGTTCATCTCCTTGGCAACGAAGGAGCGGAGGTAGTTCTTGCTGTACTCAACGCCGTAGACGTTCTTGGTGAGAAGGGGCTGGGCAGCGCGAGCGTTGGAAGCAAGTTCGGCGAACTCGGCATCTTCAAGCTGAGCAGCGGATTCAATGGAAGCCTGGACAGCAGCGTTGACCTGTTCATCTTCATCGATGTTGGTGTACTCAGCCATGCGCTGGAGCATGGACGCAGGAGGAGCAGTACGCATCAGCTGGTAGACAGCGGCGACACGGACAATCTGCTTCTCACCAGCGTTCTGGTAGATCTTGTAGAGAACGGAGCGGGCGATCTTGGGGTGAACCTTGACGAGTTTGTCAAGAGCAATAACCATCTGGAGGCGCTGGAACTGAGAGCACTGCTTCTCACCCTCAAGGTAGGGTTCGAAGACGGCGAGGATCTCCTTGTGGGCAACATTGCCGAGGGCACGGATGTAGACGAGGACCTTGTGGGAGTCAGCGTGCTGGATAGCCTGGTGGAGCTTCTCCTTAAGATAGGGGATCAGTTCCTGGGAAACGAACTGCTGGCCTTCCTGGCTGCGGAAAGAACCGAAAGCGTGGACGGGGTACTGGTTGTGGGCAACGAGCTTGTCAACGTAAACCTTGCGGGCGAGGCGAGCGAAGGAGAGGATGGCGGTGTCGTTGAGGAGGTACTGGTGCTGGACCTGCTCGTTCTTGATGGTGAGCTGGTAGAAGGTACGCATGTACTTCTCAGTGGGCTGGCGGACGGATTCAGACATGGTGGCGACAATCTCAGCGGCTTCCTCGTGCTGGATCTTCTTCTTCTCAATCCACTGCTGGATGGTGAGGAGAGCAGGACCGGTACCCGCCTCGGCGATGGCATCACGGTAGACGTACCAGGCCTCAGCCTGCTGGCCATACTGTTCCTTGGTGTACAGCTTGTCGGCGACTTGCTGCATTTCCTTCTCGTTCATGATCTTGCAGACGGAAGTCAGGATAACGTAGGAAGCAAGGGTCTGTTCCTTTTGGATGTGCTCGGGCTGCTGGATTTCCTTGGCAATCCTCTGGGCGAGCTTGGTAGCGGCCTCAACAACGTTGATCTTGTCAGCGGACTTGATGGACTTGCCCTTGTAGCCGATGTAGAGGGGGAGAAGAGGGGACTGGGGGGCCTCGTTAAGCTTGGCCTCCTCCTGAGCCCACTCTTCGTTGGACTCAACGGACTCCTCGGACTGCTGGACAGAGCGGGGGTGGCGGTAGTGACGGCGGGCCTGCTGTTGGTCATCTTCCTCGGAAGAGAACATATACTGCTCCTCCTGTTGGGAACGCTTGGCACCCTGGCGGGCTTCGTGGTTACCGGAGAAAGGGGTGTTGAAGGTGTAGGTCAGAGAGCCGAGCTTTTGACCCTGTTCGGGCTGCTGGAAGCTACCGGAAGCGGGCTGCATAGAGCGCAGAGTCAGGTTCAGGTGGGATACAACCATACCCTTCTCCTCGGAGTTGAGGGTGGGGGCAATGATGACCTTGTTGGTGGTGGTGGCAGACTGGATGATGTAGTGCTTCAGGGAACCGGTAACGATCACGCGGGAAAGAGCAGAGCGGGAGAAGAAGTCACCCATCTGGTTGGTGGCGGGCTCGAACTGGCCCATACCACCAAGACCGTAGTAATAGCTGAGGTTCTCCTCGCTGCGGCTGAAGTTCTTGGTCTTGACGATCTCGATGACCTCACCGTCCTTCTGGAGCTCGGGCATGGGGCAGAGCTCAGGCTGGGCCTGGAGCACGTACTCGGGAAGGGGGGTGATATCGTAAAGGGTCTCATAGGTACCGGTGACGGTGTCCTCCATGGTCTTGAAGACAGCGGAGTTGTCATCGCCCTCGGGCAGCTGGTTGAGGTGGGCCTTAATAACATTCTCACCCTGGGTGTCAAGCTGAACCTGGCTGACGATAGCCTTGATGATGTTAGCTTCCCAGTTGTGCACGTCACGGGCAACGATGACATCGCGGACGATGCCATTCTTCAGGAGGATCTGGAAGGGCTTCTCGTTAAGCTCCAACTGCTTATACTGCTGGTACTTCTCGGGAATGTCGCTCCTCCAGCCTTCGGGAAGGTTGGCATGGACCTGGGCATACTGAGCATTGACGATCTTAGCCATGAGGCTGTCGCCACCCTCGGGGCGGACGATCAGCTTGGCCTTGAGGACAATACCGGCGTACTGGTTGGCGATGTCGGGCAGGGCAGTGAGGGTACGACCCTGCACCTGGTATTCGTATTCCATGTTGCTCTGCCAACCATTCTGGGAGGCAGCGGCAAAGCCGACTAAACATAACCAAGACAATTAGTAACATTCAAAAAAATAAAATTCAAAAAATTACTTACTGAGACAGCACAAGAGAAGTTGGGACCACATCTTGGACTCGTTCTGATGAACTCAGAAGTGTGCTTTTCCCAATTTCGTTCTGGGCTTTTATACCCAAATTTTGCTGGCCATTTGTTTAGCGATCAGCAAAATCAGCAGTAACTGTATCATGTCTGCGTTTTTATTCATTCATGTCAAGTCGTTATCAATTGCGGGCGAGGCTCGATATTTCGCCTGAAGTAAGCAAATTCTTATCATACATTCATTGATGCACAGACAGTTCAATCATACAAATCAACGCATCAGAAAATCTTTTTTGTGAATTCATTATGACGTTAACACATAATTGCTGAATTTAATAAAAAACGGTTCGAAGGTCATGTCAGTTGTCGTGGTCCTTGTTTCCATCTCAGTAAATTCAAAGCAAAGGACCCGATAAAATGGAGTTGTTTAAAGGTTAGGAGAAGAAACGAGTTAAATCACGGTCCCATATCGGTAAAAAGGTATACTGAGAACAATTCATCCTTTGTTCGTTGTATGCATGGTTCTTCTAAATATAGTGTCAAGATATGATATCAACCTGGGGTGAGCAACCTTTTACAACTAATTCCCAGGATTTCTGAGAGAACCATGCAACTCCCATGAGTTCGCAGGGTACTCAAAGATTTCTAAGGGTTCCCAGTCATTTGTAAGACTCATATGAGTTCCTGAACTTCCAAGAAGTGCCCATGAGATCACAATATTCTCAAAGTTTTCCTAGGTTCCCAGTAGTTCTCAGGATTAGACTGATAATCCCTATAATTAACGACTATTTCTCAAATCGCTTTGAATATCTAAAGAAGAATCAGTTACCATGGACCTTCGTTCCATCCCAGGAAGTTCAGACTATATGGACCTGACAAAAAAGAGTGGGTGAAAGGTAAGAAGAAGAAAAGAGGCAAGTCACGGTCTTACAAGCACCCAGAAATTGATAAAAAGAAACATAAAGAAACTAATTCGTCATTTGTTTGTTCATTGTAAACATAGTCCTTCTAAATATAGATACATGAGATAGAATCACGCCACGTGTATTTATCTACTATTATCCTACACATCTTTCGCCCTACTTTCCTATCAAAATCCATTTATTGTATTACCAACGCTTCCACATTAATAACAATAGTAATCCACTGACATGGATCCAATTCCTTGACATCTAAACCCGAGGTATCAGAACTTGCCCATCAATTCCCTATATAACCCATGCTTTTTCAATAACATTCAATAACAATCAAACATATCGAAAACGACCCAGTAATGCATGAAACTATTATTTTTTTATGCACCCAAGAAATTGACAATCAGTGGCCTTGTAACCATAACAATTAGAATCACAACAGAACGGTGGGTAAGTATCCACTTCGCTGTAATCTGTTGTATTCCACCTCGTGGTTGAATTTAACAAAATGCAGCAGCCATGCATTATGACCATAGCAATGACCACCACGGGGACGAACATGTCACGTCAGTATCGCGCGGTCATCGCTGGCACGAATGCCGTTGACAGTGGTCACCTACGTGGCCATCGCATCCCTCTTCGTGTTTCTCATCACGTTTGTCGTTTTTATCGTGTGGTATCTTCGCAGTGTTTTACGGAATTCAGTCCGGGATGTGCCAAATCGTAGCCGGACAACTGCACTCGTGTTGTTTTCCTCTCACAATGGGTTACAGTTGAGGTCTCAGACTATTGAAGGAGAAGACTTTAATTTTCAAGATGGTCAAAATAGAAGTGGGCAGGTTCGAAATGGAAGGAATTATCGGCCTAGTTATACATTCAGTGTGTGTGATAATGATATTGGACAAATTGCATAAATCTTGGACGATCATGTTTTTGATTGATGCGTGGGGTTTTACATGATGATGTGATAATAGTGCTATGATATTAATACTTTTCGAAGTTAATGATTCTTCCTAGTAACATCGAACTCTAGACTTCCCATTTAATAGTAAACTTTAATGTTGATCCATCAACACCATAAAACTTTGATTTAATATTTTTTGACATTGGAGGTTCTCTGGGCAAACCTATCCTTCTCATGTAACTGTATTTTTCCTAACGGAACTTCCATGGTTTTCGGAAATTCTCAGGACTTTCCAAAATTCTCAAGAATGTCCAAGAGTTCCCTGGATTTCTCAGGGTTCCGAGAAGTTCCCAAGTTTCTCAAGGATTATAAAGAGTTCCCAGCAGCTTACAGGGTACCCAGGAGTACTCAGAGTTTCGAGGAGTTCCAAGGCGCTTCTATAAATTCACAAAGAACTCGTGGGTTTCCAGGATTCCCAAGTATTACCAGGAAGTTCCATGAGTCCTATGTGTTGCCAGGGCTCTTAACTTTCCAGGAATTACCAGGATTCTTAGGTGGTCCCGGGGTTCCCAGGAACTACCCTAAGATTCCAGGGTTTCCAAGGGTTGTCAGGAATTCCTCAAATTTTGTATAGATCCCAGGATTAGTCTGACAATTATCACCAAGAGAACCTAGGAGTTCCCAAGAATTTCCAGCATTCCTAGGGTTCCTATGAGTTCCTGGACTTCCAAAGAGTTCCCATGAAATCACAAGGTACTCAAGGCTTTCCGAAATTTCAACGGGCAATTCCCGTAATGTATAGGAGTTCCCATGAGTTCCTAGAATACTCAGATATTCACAGGGTTTCCAAGCGTTTCCAAAGAATCTCAGGAATTCCTCGAGTTCCATGAAGACACTATGATTAGCCCCACATTAACTTCAATTCTAACCAAATGAACCCCCTTGCTGCCAATATAGACAACCAACCTATATCCCTCCTTTCTAAGTCTTGCCATCAACACAAACAGACCTCAACCTCATACCCTAATCTAAAATCATTAAAAACGTCCTCTAATACCACCACTAACCCCAACAAAGCACCTTAACCATGAAATTAATTAAATCTAATACTGTAAATCAATTAATTAGTTCTCCACATAATATCAACACGAACACGAACTAATTAAATAGAGTGCCTCCAGTATTCCCCACCCCCTAAAACCCCTTCAGTGACATAACACATTCGCGAATTTCAGTTCACGGTCAGTCATCAGCAATGACGATGGTCTTCGTACCCCAAACCAACAACATCAACTTTATCAAAAACTTCTACTACTACCTTGGATTCTTTCCAAATTTCACCAAAAACTGCAACAAATACCAAATCAACTATGCCCGGACATCAGCAATAGTGACAATCATAATCCTAATAACCATCATCAGAGTCTTATCAGACGTAAATATAAACAGCCAAATTATACCATGGTTATCACTCTACCTCATCGCAAGTATAACCAACTACTTCTCACTAGCTACCACAGCATTTAAAATGACCACTTGGCATGCCCCAATACTTGGAAAGATCTTCAATCACATCAAAGAAATTGATGAATTTTCAATGAGTTTTCCAAGTTTGCAAGTATCAACTTCCCAACCACAATGCGCCATCTTAATAGGGCTATTCCTAGTTTGTAACTTCATTCTCGGAGGACGTGGCATATACATGTTCAAGGACACTTGCCTGAAAGTAAAAATCGTCGCATTGCTTGACCACCTGTCATTGATTTACGTCGGATTGATTAATGTGCTCTTTATGCACTTTCTACTCGTTGCCAAAGTTGGTTTTCGGAAACTTAATAGCATTTTATCGACATTATACCTACCTAATCAAAGAGATAACGGAGATAACCTTGAAATATTGGAAAAGCTTACAAAGTGGCATAACAATTTGTGTAACTTGTGTGGCTTACTTCAGGACACTTTCGGTTGGCAGATGATGTGGTTTAATTTGAATTTGACGATTTTTACTCTAGCTACGATCCATTCATCGATGAGACCTGGTATTGCTAATACCTCCTTGGAATGCCTATTGTATTCATTTTTAATAATGATAGTTGTAAGTCTTTTTTTTCTTCTTTAGTTTCTTTGTTTTTATTTTCTATTTTTCCTATTTTTAGGTGGAGGGTATAATAATAGCGACACTTTGTGATGGTGTTCACTATGAAGGGAGAAAGACATCTAATGTTATTTGTGATTTTATGGAAAGACATAAAAATGGGGAAGTTTTACAAAATATGGAGTACTTTTTGTTACAAACACAAGTTAAACGACCAAATTTTACAGCTGCTTGTTTTTATACCATTGATCATTCGATGATTTTTATGAAAATTAATTTGACTGCTAGTTATGTTATCGTAATGATTCAATTTTCGTAAAAAAACTGTTAATAAATTAAATATATTTACAAAAATAGACATATTTTACAATTACCCTATTTTTTAAGATTATATCTGATTTTCCAAAGGGTTTTTTCCATTTTTTTCCTAAATTAATCATCTTTCAAAAGCAGTAGAACCCTTTTGTCAACAATTAAAGTTTAAAAAATGACCTTATTGAATACAGGAACTCTTTATCTTTCCTATTTTGTCGA
>WSZQ02000004.1:2883412-2896626 GCA_019419845.2 Weissflogia rhopalogaster | reverse complement strand
CACTGAAATCTACGGGTATCCTTTTGAGCATTTTCTGGAACCATTACCAAGTACCAAGTGTATCTGTAATAATAAACTGTGTACCACGCCAAGAAAAACATTTAGCCCGATTTTTACATTAGGAAAAAATCCTAAAATTGATTTTTATCGATTACTGAAGCAACTACGAAATTGATGATTTCAAACAAATTTTACATACTTTTAGACGTACAATTTGAATCGACATTAAAAAGCACCCCCTGGGGGTAGGGTTTTCCCCATGGAATGGTTATTTTTAGATTACCTACACATTTTTCGTAGAGTGCCTATATCTTGAGATATTTAAAGTTTTCACGTTTAAAAACTAACTCGGTTAAGCTTGACATTGTAGTAATGAGTAAGGTTTGTTTGCCGTCCATGCGAAACTGAATAATAAGATTTGATTGATAGCAAAGGGGGGGCGGGAATGACTGTTATTGCACTAAAGCATTCGAACGGAAAGGGTTCGAAGCAGGTAGAATATAGACAGGCCCTGTGCCTGCAGACACTGCAATCAAGCAATCAAACAATCATATTGATCTAACTTGCATTCTACGGGCGCGAAGAGAATTCAAGTATATTTCCCGTCAATAAAACGACATATAATCTTTCTTCATATTTTAACATAAATTTAACTCGTTCAGAATTTTTTCTATTTGCCGACAAAAGTTATTCAGACTGAAGCATTCGTCTCTGCCATATGAAAAGTTTGTGATACGCTTCTTGATTGGTATTGAAAAAATCAATGTAGTAAAATGGATAGTAGCTGTTTGTGAATCACGTAGAAGGAAGAAGGGAAGAAGTATTTAAGTAATACTGGTGGAGAGTAGTTGTCTCTCGTTACGGTATTGCAGTGAGACGCGAGAGACGCAGTATGCGAGTGGGTTCAATACACTTGACTGACGTCACGACGTAAATTGCATCACTGCAATCGAGGGCTAAAAATAGACACTCTGCCTAGCGAGCGATCAACGTAAAACCATGTTGCATAGTGATTGATAATTGTCTAATTTTGCCAACATGCTATTGTTTGCTATTCTCAATGCGGATAATAATGTAATGCAATTATGACGATTTGTCTTAGGCAACAACACAGCAATTGAAAATTCTCCAGTTTTCTTTGTTCTTCTAGCACAAGTGACAAGTGCGCCAACAATTAAATTAAATGCAATTAAATCAATATGAGTTCAATTTTTTATTGCGCATAATAACAAAAATTGCAGGACAAAATGACTAAATTTTAAAATATTTCATTTCATGTATTTAAAGAAGCCTTCAAAAATTCTTCTAACCCCCCCATCAAACATGACCACCGCTATTTCCGTAATGTGTGTGTGTGTGTGTTTATGGTCTGAATGTATGCGTACGGGTGGGTCGGGGCGGCGTGTTGCGAATGCTCATCGTCGCGTCGGCTGGCAGCCCGGCTGGCGTACGTGACCCGCCCGGCCTCAGCGAGTTTACCACGGTGTGCGCTGAGAATGCGCGAGATGGATGCAGAAAGTGTGCGCGCTCCGTCTACACGCTAGTGCCGCGTTGCCTGCTGCTGCAGCGCACGTTCAAATGCATTCAACGCACTCGCGAGGATATTGGCAGGGATGAGCGAGAACAAGCTCGCCAATACACCACCCCATCCACCCTTCCTCCGTCTATCTGACTAACGCACGATAACGCACCTTCGTGCACTTACTGTCTTTTTCTGACACAGGCCCAATGCGGTAAGGTTCAGTCCTCTGCACACAATACGATGATGTAGAATTGTGTGATATTCCTGGTATTTCTTCCTTTTCGTTCGTGCGCATAGAATAGACAATTGCCTTTTGCTGCGATTACTAAATATACCGGTGCTTTAATAAAAGCGAGTTTGAATTGTTTGAACTTGGCAAAAATACCGGTGTCAAGATTTGTTCTTATCTTATTGTTAAACAAAAGTTATTCAAGATAAAGTTAGTCCTCCACAAGTTATTGATGTCCGCTATATTGTAGCAGACATAAATGACTGCGAAATAAATAACATAATGAGACGATAAAACATTTTATAAAAAGTACCAATTGGTTAAATTCAAATAAACGTGCACGGATACATTGAACCGGATACGGATACGCCGGCAAGCTATATCGAGAAATGCAGTGCTTTGACTTGCCAGCGAGCCAGTAGGCATCGCGGCGTGTTGGCGAGTGGTGGAAGAGGAGGTACGTGGTTAGTGGGATTGTTGTGCGTGCTGTTATGTGTGCGCCGCTTGTGAGTGTAGTGTGTGCGCCGAACAGAAAAGAACAGTGCTGTAGGTAGGCCGGCGGGTGTGTGCCTGTTTATTTTTTTTACAATATTATTTGCTACCAAACACCAATAATGGATAACGGAGTGAAACTGCCACCGCGTGTACAAGCGGATCTATGTTCTCTGATCACATCGCCACATACGAACTAATAACTAATAACATTATTAGTGAGCTATCGAAAAGTTCGATTACATCCAAATTATGTGCATCCTACCAACGCTCCCACAGCAATAACTTGACTAGCGTGATAAAAAAGCATCGACTGCAACGATACGACAGATCTTTGATAGAATAACCGCGACACTGCCTGTCAAACCAAGTGTTCATATGTCAATTTCTTCAATTACTGCCAGTGTGCCTGAGTGTTGTGTGTTTGCTCGAAAGTGCACAAGTATATTGGATAAATCCAGCCACTCGGAAACGAACGGTAAGTGTAGTTTTCATCCATGTCTTCGCGGTTTTTGCTGTGATGTAACTGTTTTGAGGACATGCTCAGTATAAAGTGAGAAAAGAAAAGGGAAATAGAGAGAAAGGTGTCTTTTTAAAGGGGTTTATGGAGGATCGAAAAGAGCGAGGTACGACCGGAAGGAATTCCGTACTTTCGATGGCCACCTTTCCTGACAGATTGCATGTATATCCGCCATGATGTGGGCGACGTAGCACACGTTGTCACACAAACAGTGTACCTACTAAAAGGATTGTCAACATTGATTGACAATTTCAGTTTGTCAAATATTACAAAAGTTAAAATAAACCTCCTTTTGCCAAGAACCACAAATAATCACAAAGAACAAGAAACCTCCTTTTAAATTTAGACTGTTTTCTCGCTGAAAAATTTCCTATTCGAGTCAGGTTTTATTCTGAGTCTTTAATCATATTGAATAGTTATCATTTGTAGTGTGGTAAAAATCAACCTAACATTGCTATTGTTAGTGCTTTTAGGAATACTGAGCCTTTTAGTCATATTCTTTGCCTTCCATTTCTCAAGAGGATTATTGGGTAAGGTTTTTTAAACCTGAAATTGTCTTTTCAAATTTTGTTTCTTGGTCGTGTGTTTCTTTCAATAAGTAGTGGGCGAGTTTTGGTGATCTGAACTTTCCAAATTGATATCAGATTTTTACAGATGGTCCTGTTAATCCCTCATTGTCTTTGACTGGTGCTGGTATTTTGAGCCCTCGTCATTTTTTATAGACATTTTTTAGAATTTGTGATTTTGTGATTTTTAGAATTTTATTCCGGTTGGGGGGTATTTTTGGTATTGAATATATTCAGCATTTGTTGATCTTTCCGGTTGTTATTTTTACGGATCAAAACTATACTTGATTCTCTTAATTCAATATTTTTTTCATTTAAATCTTCCTGTCACATTCCAAGAATTAGAAAATTATTATTATGATTTGTAACAGGTCAAATTGTGTTGGATTCTGGGTCATTCCAAATTTCATGGTAAAAAATGGCTGATTCTCTTGCAAAAAAAAAGGTTTTAGATCCCTCAGGACTTTATGACATAGTTAAAAAATTAATGGAGAGGACTGTAGGTTGTTGGTAAAACATGTTGATATTTTGATGTGAAAACACGATTTTTGTCACTGTTTTACTTGTAAAACAGTGACAAAAATCGTGTTTTCACATCAAAATAGTTAAAAAAGTTTGTCTTCTCCTTTTTTTAATGTGTCAATGAGTAGATCTGTTTAATGATAATGAGTAGATCTTTTTATTCATTTAAATGTCGCCTATTATATGGTTTTTCAGTTACTCCATTAAATTTGTTTCGATTAGATAGGCGGAATTCGAATGTGTGTGACTGTGGTGAAATTGGAAATTTAAATCATTTTTTTGGATATAACTCAAGAATTAATCAAAATATTTTGTGTAAAATTTATTGCATTCAGGGCTTTTTTCCGTTAAATTTAAATTATGCGCTAGCTTCTGTTATTCCATAAAATGTCAAGATTCTCTTTGATTATTCAAATAAATGATTTTAAAATTTAATGTCATGCTATTATTTGAATGCTCACTCTTACTTTTGCCGTTCTGCTCTCAGTAATGTCATCAGTTTAATTTGATGCATAACCTGCTTCTTTTATGTTGAGTTAATTCTGGTCCAGAGGGCCTTGTTGCCAAGAACCACAAATACGCAAGAGGAAGAATAACAAAAATAAGAGGGTCACAATTTATGATTTGATTGTAGATAAGTTTGATGTACGCTGGGTGATTTATTTCAGATGTCTACATGTGGGCATCGTTCCTAAAGCATATACATTTGTTACATCGTTTATCATTTGAGTAGGTTTTGAATTGTTTTGTAATATATTGTTAATATACTGTCTGCAATCAGGCAATATCTAAAATTCATGTTTAATTTTGCACTGATGGTTAGAATTTCAATTTTTTATTGAATGTAATTTTTAATTGAAATTGCGAAATTATTCATGTCTAATTGAAACCCCAGTGCGAAGTTTCCCGTAATGCAAATGACTCATGCGTGTCATTGATATCTCGACAACTACTGACGGCAATTATTTGTTATTAAGTATTATTACATTGTAGAAGGTGACCATATAATTGTTTCCTCTTCCCTTCTCCCTCGTTGTAGGTAGATACTTGGATCGGATGAGTAAAATTACAGATATGGGTAACAAGTATATTTCGCGGGAATTCACTTAGGGTCTTTTTATATTATTGATTCCGAAAATATGGATTTTCATTTTTAATACCGTTTTAACTATCCTCTATTTGTACTTTCTAATAGGAGGTTATTTCGTTTCTAATCATTCCATGGTTACCAATTGCTTGTGCTGCAATTCCCGACACTGTCTGTTAGCATATTTACGGTGATGTACACTCAATGTAAAAAAATCGTATGCAATGCGCACAATCTATATAATGTTGTGAATGCATCTATGTAGGGAGCTTGCGAAAGTTGTAATCGGAGACGTGGGTAATGGTTAGGCAGGTAATGCTAAAGTGCTATTGAAATGCACTCGTAGGTAGATAATGCATATTGCAGACGTTTTATTTGAAGAAGAAGAAAAAAACGCACCTCTTTTGTACTTTTGGTTTTCACATTATGCATCAATTTTCCGTTGTCTTATTCTTTCTCCACTGTTGATAAATTCACGAATGGAAACAGTTCTTCCTCGAATTGGTCGGTTATTTGTGTTTTCTTGCAATCCAAGTTGGCTATAATTATATTTCGTTTTTCTCTCTTTCTGGCTTACGGTGCGACGCGCCGGAACAACATGCATTATGCATTTTTATCGCGTGTAATTTTCGTGCATGTTGCGTGCAAGCAGACCTAGGTAAATGGGATCTATAGGAACGAGCGTCCCATATAACCTCATAAGATGCGCTTCTGCTTTAATTTTCGTAGAATAGTCACATGCAGAATAGACCGTGGCTTGCCGACACATGACGAAGATTATGCCAATGAATTGTTGATGTATGCGTGTGTTAAATATTTATTTTTTGAAGCACATTATCGTTTCCGGGGTCGTCGGGTTGATATATTGAACATTTTTGAAAGAGGCATAAAATTGTTTAAACTGAACTGTACAAGGTCATGCATGACTTGGCATGATTCACCGGTTTTTGTTGGGAAATTACAAAAAAATGGTTATTATATTGACAGTCGTATCAATAAACATTTTGGAAACATCAAATTGTAGGTTTTCAAAGTAATTCAATGCAGGCATATTTAAAGTAAGAATTTTAGATGTTACATTTTGTATTTTATTTTGAAGTTTAATTTTTATTCAACTTTGGCATTTCATATGCTTTAACCGATTTCCCGGTTTGATCCCTCTGTCCTCTCGCCAACGGAAACAGAGCTCGTTGTAAATCCAGGACTAAGGCCAGATGTTTGACGGTACTTTTGGACCCTTCTTGTTTCCATATCCCATTGCTTCGCTTCCCACGTGCTGTGATAGAGTACGTTATGACAAAACCCCAATATCTCTCCCTCTCTCTAGTTTTTTTTATTTGTACGTCCCAATGCTGATGGTTAAATCGGGCAATATGTGATTTGCTTTCGATAAAGCCTTTCCCCATCGGATGTCGATGGCAGTTCGTTGGTGACGACCCTGTCTTCACTGTGTGTGCATAAGTTTATAAACGTGTGTCTGCTTGCCCTCCCCCCAAATTTACGGAATAATAGTTGGATTAGGGTGGGCCGTTGAACCGCCAACTCGAAGCTTTGCCTTCCCCCCGTTGCCGCTTTCGAAAGCGCGGTTGAATGTGCTCCGTGCTTCGTCGTGATACATGTGGTGTGCTTGTGTAGGTGATGTGGCCTACGTGCGATTTCGGGCAACTGGTATGTCTGCCCTGCGTGTTTTGTGCTCAGACCTAGCCCAGGGCAATGCACACACACATACACATTGAAAAACTACACCTTCATCGGCACACATCTGCGATATGCATTCATACCTTTAGGCAACATTCGTGTATTTTCCGTTCTCTACCTTTTGAGTCTGTTTAGGCCGTTTCTCGCTCAATTCGAATCATTTGATTAATTAAAGTTTTGATACAGTTTGGCAACTGTGACTGAATAGTCCATTTTGATGTATTGCCAAAGGCTGTAATTACATATTATCAAAACGCAATCGCAAGAAAAACTAAAATATTATCGTACTTGTTTTATATCAAGGCGATAGAAATATGGCAGTAAAGATGCGAGCTACCAACAATGGTAACAGACAGTTGCTGCTGACACCAGAAAGGAGTAGTCCGTCCATCCACTTTTTGGTTCGCTTCGGTTTTTCGTCTTTGTGGTGTTGATGGGACTTTGGTGAAACGTTTTTTGTTTCTTCAAAGCACCTGCCTTTACCTATTTTTACCTGCATCAGTTTTGTGACCTCCATCAGTTTGTGTACCGCGTAAAAGACTGAAATATCTAGATGTACGTTTTGTTGCATTTGCTGCTGCACCGCTTTGACTTGAAATGGCTATGACAGCAGGCAACCCTTTGAAGGATGTGCGGGTAGCACTTTTCATTCGAATCTTATTGTCCGTGATGGAAGACCAACCTGCTTACGGATCTGGTGCGTGTGTGTGCGTGTATGTTACTCCTTGCAGCAGCAGCAGCTGTCTTTTCGCTCCCACTGCAACACGACTGCACAGCTGTTCAACTGAGCGTTCGTTCGCCTCCATCTGCTTCCTTCCGACTTATGGTCGGCACACGATGTAATCCGCTCCGCGATGATGCAAACAAGCAAGTGTTGGAACCATGCCTTGATAATCTGTACACACACACCTTACGATCGCCACGCGTGCCGGTTGCGTTTCACATTCATTTTATTCAGAGTGCTTGTCCTCAGATGGCTTTCTGTAGAAGTAGAAGGCGCATGTGTTCAGTTTTTTTCGCGTTTGCATCGTTTAGGACTTCATAAACTCTGTTCTTAATAGTAATTTTAATATCCCAGCATAGCATGACATAAAAATAAAAATGGAGACTGATTTTAGCCCTTCTTGTGGATATACACTATACTAGCTCTTAGTAAAGGATGGGTGGAACAGGTTAAGAAACTATTAGCTCACAAATATCGCCCACTCACATGTGCAGTACATTGTAATAATTATACCTTTGCTGAATGTTTTTTCGGCTCAAAGATGGAGAGCCCCAAAGACGACTGGAAGATTTCCACCTATCAATAGTAGCCACATGCAAATATAGTATAGACGTATTTACATTCGTGTTCAGCCGGAGGTTGATTGTCAGGCTATTCAATAGATTTTGGAATTGGAATTCGTTTGCTCGCTCTGGAGATTGTCGGATTATAAGATTAGAGGTCAACACTTTTAGAATTTCATGCGACTATCCGCGACGTGGAAATCTTTTAATAGATGTGACTGAGTTCTCAACTCTTTTCTTGCGCTTGTTCCCTGGGAACAAGATGAATCTGACGTATAAAATAACACGGAATAATGATCTACACAAATTTTGTCGTCCATTTTTTACATAACATTTTGACGACTTTAAAATTTGATTTATTTGTGATTATACAGTATTTTGTTTTGTTATTGTTACACTCTAGGAATTATGGAGCGTACATTACAAGCTAAACAAGCAAAAATAAAGAGGCTTACTTACATTCCCAGAGTATGTGCTAAATTTAAACATGATTTCGAATTCTAACATGCAGTTAGCCTGCAATACGAAACTTGCTGAACAACTTGACAAAATCACGATGAATTCAACACGACTGATGTAACGGTACTTGTTTGTTTCTGCTTTACTGCACATTGCTACAAGCAGGTACGCGCTATGGACATCGAAACTATCGATGAAAAGAATGCTTTGTTGGTGTGAATGTGTGTGAATGGAATGCTAGGTAAACCAGTAAGAAAGTTAACTGGTTGAGTTTGTTGAGGTAGGTCGTGCAATTTTGGCATTGAAATTTGCGGATTTGAGGTACTGCGTTGACCCCTACATTTGGCCCACAGACTTTCCTTGATCTTGTTGCGTGAATGTTTCTCTTCCTCTCACTTTGTGTGCGCGCGGGTGTGTGAATGCCTTCTTTCTTTCTCTTTGTGTTAGTGTGTGGTTGTCGTGATAGTTTTATTGCAGGAGCAATGGCCCATGCTATTGAACCCGCGTATATACGTATATAAAAACGAGAATCTTTGCGGCAAGTGCATCTCGCGCCCGCCCGTTTGATGAGTGTCCGGTCAAAGGGTGAGCGGGGGGAGTTCCTCCTGCTGCGGGTGAGGATGTGCTGTTTATGCCGGGCTTCTCCGGCGACCGATAGTCGCAACCTTGAAGACGCGTCAATGACCGCTTCCTCGTGCGCGCTGCTCTGCGGGGTGGGAGAAGCAGGTAGATGGACAAGTGTGCACACTTGCGGGATCATTGTCCGATTTGGGACTCAGAAATTTACTTGACATAGTAAAAAGGTTTGTTTCAAGTTACACGGTTCAGATTTACAATTATGCCTGGTAGACTGATATTTACTATTTACGATGGTTCGGACTAGGTACAGCAGGAATGTTTCTTGATAAATCATATATGTTCAAATATAAATCTCGCACTTTGATAATGAAAACAGTACGGATCGTGCTTAATTTTGCACTGACCTTGGCGTGCGATGGTTGACTCAATTACGCAATCGGCGTCCCAATTAAAACTACTTCCGATAAGTACGTTGCATGGTATACCGCGCCTCGTATTAGCGCGTTTATCATAGCGAGCTATCGCATTTTCGATCACCCTCAATGTACGTGTATTTTTTCCGAGTGTCATTACGCCTTTTTAACATACGGATTTAGCATACTTTCACACAATTACGTATTACGTAGACTTGCCAAAAAATATCGATAAAATCGGCCCCAAAATATCGACATTTGTCGAAATCGATATTTTCAATTTTCCGATATAAATCTTGATATTATCAATATCAATCAAACCAAAATTCCACAGAAACATAATCTGTAGATGATTTCAGAACTAATTACAGTTACCAGCAATTATAGTGATCATTGATATACATGGAATCCTCGGACTCTTAGGGCGGTGTTTTGGTGATTTTTTGTTGATGATAGCTGAGAAATCGGGAGTATCTGTTTTTTTTTTTCCTGTCCTATTTATTTGGTAGAAGACGCCTGTGCTATAATGCGAGCCTGTAATTAGTTTGCATTTTTTCACGGATTTGTGTGCAATCGTCGGCATACGTTAGGCACGTGTTGTGTTTCTTCGGCTTCATGTCGAGTATGAGCGAGTGTGTATATGTATATGTGTTCGGGGGACGAGCGATACGCTAAGAAAGTGAGGCACAAACAAAGCCAGCCCCGGTTTTGCCCCTTTCAAGGAAACGCTGTTTGCCTGCTGTCGGTCGGTTCGGCTGCTGTCCTGCTTGCAACATTTGGCCTGTGCGTGCATGCAGTTGTTTGGCGCGTGGTCTATGCGCATGAAAAGATTATCTCTTGACCTAGTTCAACGATTGCATTGGCTTTTGCTGCGTGAAACACACATAACATACAACTACATACAATCACGTTGCCACGACACGAAAGCATTTTTCACCTTTGCGCTCTAATTTTCACTCTCCTAGGGTTAATATTGCTCTTGCTTCCCTTTCAGGGCTGTTAAAGTATTCCAACAATTGCTCTACGTCTCTCCCAATTTTCAACGTGCCAACGAAGTGCACTTGCGTCTAGGGCTCATCTGCAAGGTCACCCAGGACTATCAATCGTCGTTGAAACATCTACAACTTGCCCTAGCTGATAATAATCCGTGTACTACCGAGAAGGATAAAAGTAAGTACATACGCTGAGTATAATTAGCAAAGAATGTGTGTGCAACGGGGAATAAGGACTGATTCAACCAATCAGCCCCATATTCATAAAAATCAACTTTTATATAATTTCATCATTTATAATCATTCTATGACCATTTATTGTTGCTGATGTATGTTCAGCTATAAATATTTCAAGGCTTTGAAAGCGTTTTAAAGCGACCAAGACTGGCTAACAAACGATTACTTTACTGCATTTTACCGTAATTGCACGTCGATAAATCACGTTTGAAATCACCTTCAGAGATGCTCACTTGCATTTTGTTTCCGTACGAAAATTGAATGAGTGCCACTCGCAGAATTCTAGGCTTCGACTTAAGTAGGCTTAACTTTAAATAGATTTAGTGTTTACTTGATTTGTGATAAAAAACGTGCTATAATTAGAGCAATTGCATCCGTTGCTTGCGATTGTTTATATTCTAATTGTGCCGTTTACGTAGTTTTGCGACCTTTGTTACGCGTTCCAGAAAAGGATAAATCGATTGAAATGTTGGGAGAAAGCAGAAGGAAGGGGTACGTGTGTAAATGCATGTAACTGACCTTTCCCAAACTCATTGTACGCTAGATGCGTTCATTTTACGCGAAACAAAAGCAAGCATATGACAGACAGACGTGCACAGCCTTGGCACGAATTCGTTTAGTTACTCGCATGGCTATATGGTTCGTCTGTCCAACCAGGATCAGATGAAACTATTGTTTTCTATTTTGTATTTAACTTTTTTCGTTGGTTTGCTATGCTTTAGTATTGTTGTCTTAAAAAACATTTGGTCCACAGTTAAATTCCATATTGCACACTTGTTTGAAGTGCAAGGGAAGGTGAAAATCGCCAAGGAGAGGTATGAATTACTCCTGCGGGAAAAGTCCCTAAGTAGTCCACTACGAGCTGACATATTTCGACAACTTGGTATGGAATTATTGTTAAACTTTAGAATGATGTCTTCTAATTGTATTCTTTCGATAGGTTGGCTATATCACTGCTATGATATACTCGGCGAAAAACAGCAACGAATACCATCTGCGATCACGTGCCTTCAGCAGGCAATAACCGCCGATCCATGTTCAGGGCAAACACTGTATCTGCTCGGGAGGTGTTACGCCAGCATTGGTAAGGTGCATGACGCTTTCATTGCGTATCGCAATAGTGTCGAAAAGTCTGAGGGGAATGCAGATACCTGGTGCTCGATAGGGTAAGTACTCGATTTGTTTAATCGCTTGATCGTGGGACTAATACCACATACTCGTTCAGAGTGCTCTACCAACAGCAGAGTCAGCCTATGGACGCACTGCAAGCGTACATATGCGCCGTACAATTGGACAAGTGTCACTCGGCCGCGTGGGCCAATTTGGGCATACTCTACGAAAGCTGCGGGCAGCCGCGTGACGCATACGCCTGCTACTTGAACTCAAGTCGTGGTGGTGCTGGTAACCGAGCCACCGTCGAGGATAACAACAGCCTTGCAGCATCGCCGAAAGCGCCCAAGACTGCGCTACCTGCCATTGGAATGAATCCGCACCTCACGCAACGCATTAGTTTCCTACAGACGCATCTCTCAAGCGGTCCAATGCCGAGTATAACGAATTCGTAAGTTTATCTTGCATCATTTTAACTCGTCACATACGGAATGTTATTAAGATGTATTCAATTCTCTTTCTATGCAGACGTCGACAATTGCTGTCCATTGAAGAGGCATGGAACCTGCCCATCTCTGCAGAGATGTCCTCCCGCCAACAACAGCAACAACAACAAACCGGGGTTGGAGGCGGTAGCACTGGCGGAGGAGGTGGCGGTGCAAATCAACCGGCAGCTAGTCGTATTACCGGAACACAACCACAAACTTTTCAGAAGAATTACCCAGCACCAGGTGGTGCCACCGCTGGTGGTGCTGCAGGAAGTGGAGGAGGAGCCGCAGTCGCCCCACAAGGACCCCCACCACCGTATCCCTCTACAGCATGCCCATCGAAACGTTTCAAAACCGAAACTCCTGAAGCAGCCAAAGCACCTGCTACTACGCCACCGCCACCCTTTTATCTCACCACACAGCAGCAGCAAATGCTGCAGCTTCTCCAGCAGCAAAATCCTGCGACGCTTACGCAGACACAGCAAAATATGCTCCAGCAGTTGCAGCAGCAGTATCGCCTCATGCAACAGCACCAGCAACAGATGCGTAATCGTCAAACAGCAATAACAACAGGAAGTCAATTTAACACGACTCCTCCGACGAATTTACTACAGCCTGCGCTCACCGTTGGGCCGAATATTAGCCAGGGAAATGGAAACGACTTGGCCGTGAGTGATGAAGATATCAAGGATCTGCTGTCGCAACAGGATTTTTTGACGACGGCTCTGTTGAAGCATTTCGGGCCAGATGGCATCAAGGAGGAACCTTCAGTAGATACTGGCTTGTCGTCGAGCGAGTTTTCGCCAAACCATACCGATTCTGATGCGAAAATTGAGGAGGAAGTTAAAGTAAAGGCCAAATCACCAACGCAAGATATAATGGCGGTGAAGAATGAACTACCTTGGAAATTGGAAAGTTTGTCGTCGTCGGGAAAGAGGTCGGAGTCTGAGTTTAGTATCAGTATGGATGCAAAAACTATTATAGAATTATGCAAGTAAGTAAATATTTATATT
>WSZQ02000004.1:2770272-2883312 GCA_019419845.2 Weissflogia rhopalogaster | reverse complement strand
GGTCGGAGTCTGAGTTTAGTATCAGTATGGATGCAAAAACTATTATAGAATTATGCAAGTAAGTAAATATTTATATTTCGGTCGTTATTGTTATTATTTGAAAGGAGACGTCTGTAATTTGTTGTTTTTTCTTGTTTTAGGGGTGAAGGAATGAAAGGAGAAATAAGCAACTCTCTGATTTCTGATCATGCACCACCACCAGCAACGCCTGATCCACCCCCACATAAGCTCAACCAACAACAATTACTTCCGCCCACGCCGTCCGTATACTTGGACAACAAAAAGCACGCGTTCAGTCCGCAATTACAAGAGTTTTGCCTCAAACACCCGATTGCAGTCGTTCGAGGGCTGGCATCTGCTCTCAAATTGGACTTGGGCTTATTTTCGACGAAAACCCTCGTCGAAGCGAACCCTGATCATTCCGTTGAAGTACGCACTCAATACCAACAACCCTCCGATGAGAACTGGGATCCGCAGTCTGGGCGCAAAGTATGGTCATGTGTTTCGCATCGTTCCCACACTACTATCGCAAGGTATGCTCAGTATCAAGCGTCGAGTTTCAAAGATAGCCTTAAAGCTGAAGGTGATAAGACCTCTGGCAGTGGATACAATCTCTCCGATTCGGATTCGAAAGACTCCACTGGATTCCAACGGCGCAAGAAGGGGTCAACGCTACCCACACAGACTCTGACGAACAGTGCCAAGAATCCAAACGCGCCTAAAACACTTAAATTTGGCACAAATGTTGATCTCTCTGACGATCGCAAGTGGCGGCCACAGCTGCAGGAATTGATGAAGTTGCCGGCATTTGCGAGAGTAGTTTCTGCCGGAAATATGCTCTCGCACGTTGGGCATGTCATTCTCGGGATGAATACCGTCCAGTTGTACATGAAGGTACCGGGCAGTAGAACACCAGGTCATCAGGAGAATAATAACTTTTGTTCGATTAACATTAATATTGGGCCGGGAGATTGCGAATGGTTTGCCGTGCCCGACGCTTATTGGGGTGCTGTGTGTGCTCTCTGCGAGCAGAATCAAATCAATTATCTCCATGGATCGTGGTGGCCCGTGTTGGAGGACATGCACAGAAGTAACATCCCCGTGTACAGATTTATGCAGCGACCTGGTGACCTCGTATGGGTGAACGCTGGCTGCGTGCACTGGGTGCAGGCGGTTGGATGGTGTAACAATATCGCGTGGAATGTTGGTCCACTCACGGCCCGACAATATAATCTTGCAATTGAGCGATACGAGTGGAACAAATTGCAGAGTTATAAATCGATTGTGCCGATGTTGCATTTGTCGTGGAATTTGGCAAGGAATATTAAAGTTTCCGATCCCAAGTTGTGTGCCTTGATCAAGTAGGTACCACTTCATTTTAATCCCATCTCAAATCGCCACCAATGCAATAATAGTTTAACGATTGTTTGTGTTGTTTAGGAAGTGCTTGCTGCGCACGTTACGACAATGCACAATGACTTTAGAATTTGCCAGGTCAAAGGGAGTTGATGTCAAGTTCCATGGAAGAGGGAAGAATGAAGCATCGCATTATTGTGGACAATGCGAGGTATGGTGGTTATAAGATTTTAATGGAAAAGATTCACGAATTTAATTTGTTTTCTAATAATCGATGTTGCAGATTGAGGTCTTCAACATTTTATTCATCCGCGAACAAGAAAAACGTCATGTTGTCCACTGCGTGGACTGTGCAAGAAAGCAATCCCTCAATCTCGAGGGTTTTGTCTGCCTCGAAGAATATCGTATGGAAGAGTTGATGGAAGTTTATGACAACTTTGTTCTACATCCGGCTGTGCAGACGACGTCGACCGACAGCTATCGTCTGCCATCATAACTAGCGTTCGACGAGGTCGCGACTAATTGTAGTGCGTCCCCAGATTTTTAACAATTACAACTAGCCTGGTGCATTCTAGTGAAGTACGAAAACGAACGTACGTACGTTTCATGCAAATGGATAAACAAGTTGTAGCTTAATCATTCAGATTGTTTATCCATCGTCATAAACAGACGAGCGATGTGCTACTATATTAGCATGCGACAAGCAAATGAAAACCTAACACTGCCACCTGTAACTAATGTACAAGTGTAAATTTAAAGCAAATATGCGCTGGCTTTGCGGCCGTGAAGCGACGTTCTCTCAGTGATACTACGATGTAAGAAGCTAACGTGTAGATAAATATTGTACATACTCATCATTTTAGAGCGAGAACACCACGTAGAAGCGTCGTGGTCTCGCACGGAAAGAGCTGTTCAGTATGTAGGTACATGTTAACAAAATGAATTAAACAAATGCGATCAAATGATCTCATATAGTGTAGTGTAAATAAACAGAAAAAAAGAGAGAGAGAGAAAAGAGAAAATACTGCGTAATTTTTCGTCACTAACGTTGATAACAATACTATTTTCCGACAAAGACAAGTTATTTTAAGTAGATGTCGTCGATTCGAAATTAATTCACTGCCAAAAAGTTGGAGAATAATGTGCAAAATGAGTAACGCATATGAGATTGATTTCTAAACAATATCGTTTAGCATGTAGCAACGTGCTGATTTGTCACGCAAAAAATGAAACTGTTGTGATAACACTGCCCTATCAAAATAATTTTGCAAGACAGATTGTAACAGTGCCTTTACCACCTTACTGTCGCATTATTTAATTTTTGATGAAAATGATGAAACAAATCGAAGTAGAAGCAAATATGAGGTCAACAAAATTAAAATTGTAAAAATTAAGAGAGTTTAAAGTTAAATAATTTGATAAGGAGACACAGACGATGATCATATTTTCGCAACCGTGACCAACACTTGTAATTAAGCATGTTACATCAATCATATTAAGTAAAAGCGAGCGGGAATGTTGCTGCATTGTTTGCAAAGTAGCGTTAGTTTAGGGAATTTGGGGGGAAATGGATCACGCTGCACGTGCTGGTAATTTTCCGGGAATAGATAATTACTGTTTTGATTACGTTAGCAAGTAGTATTTTCTAACTTGCACTAGCGATGTTTGTATACAAAATGAGATACCAGTTTATGTTTGGTCAAAGGTATGTTGCCTACAACTATACAAAGTTTGTCATGCTCCGCCCCCTTTTCTAGTACGTAGCGATCGATCGATTTATTGTGCTAAGTAGCTATATGACTTGTATTTATGATTGCAATCAAATATATTCAACAATGATCAGTACTAATAACTCGTTTATTTTCGAACACAAACATGTAACGTAATGTTTTTTTTTTGTTGTTGTTTTAACTTAAGAACAAATCAACAACTACAAAAACGCTGAAAATCTCCCAAATGACAATAAATACTTTGAGATTGAAAGTGTTTTATACTAACATGATTGGCTTTGGTTGACGCCACATTGAATTTTGTTATAACGTTTGAAATGTGTTAAATCGTAAAGGGTTGTTTGTCTTATCAACTATTTATGGTAGAAGGTAGGTTTGACCAGGTACGCTGACGTTGGTGATGACTGGCGGGGATGTGTCTGCGGATTTGGCCGGCTTCTTGGGAGACTTGTGCAGAATGTACGTGAGTTCGGTGAGGACGAAGCGCGTGATATGAATGACTGCAATATGCGCTGCGTATTGTAGAACAAGGGCACCGAAACCTTTGTAGAGGCCGAAGACGCCTTCGTTGCGAAGACACGCTTCGTAGCAATCGACCGGACCTCCATAATTTGTCAAGATTGGAAGGACAGACCGACCAGTGTCCAAATTATCAACGATTGTTCGTGTACCCTGAAAATTAGCATTTGCGTGGTATTTACCAACCAAATTTTAGCCGGCTTTATTTATTAAAACATACCTGCAAATGTAAACGATGCAAAATGGTCTCAAACGGATAAAAAACGATGTCGCTGACAACGGTGCCGATCAACGCTGCATGGAACTCAATCTCCTGCACGGCTGCCGTACTCGGTAGGTTGCGAGGCATAGCACCTGTCGTTTCCTGCTTATGTCGGTATCGAATATGCATTATTCTACTAGCTGTGCCTTCGACAACTGCCTGCATGAAGTACCGGGCGATGCCTAGAGTAACGGTGGGTAAAACGAGCGCCCAGATTGGTAACATACGGCCTTTGGGACTTGTGTTCCACGTTAAGAGACGCATGAAACCCTCGCGAAAGATGTCAAATAGACCAGGCTTCTCGCTGGCCACATCTGACTGTACAGTTTCAACAAGAGAGGCTGAATAGAACGGTGTAATAATTGCTATCGTCACACTAGAACCAAACAAACCCCAGCAAACACATTACACTCTCTATCGGAATAAACAATTGACTTCCTTGAGTGTACTCACCATTTCAATAATGAATGTTGGAAAAACTGCTTAAGGGAACTATACCAACTGATTTCTCTGCAATTGAAGACAAGTAAATCAAGTTCTATCACATTTGAATGCAATTAACATTAAATACTTGGGCCATGGTGTAACCTTTGAAAGAAGATCTTCGACACCTTTATGCATACCCCTGATGAGCAAGGTAGAACCTAAACCTTTCCATAGAGTTGTAATACTCTGGTGTTGGTTAAGATGATAGATTACAGGGACTAGAGTGATAGGCACTATGTGAGACCTTGTTGAATTCGAATGCACCTGCAAATATTATATGTGTCACAATTGTTTCAGATTTCAGGTAGATTACGTACTTGACATTGTCTCCTTAGCACGACGAACGGGTGGCACAGCAGGTTTTCGGCGATTAAACTAACTACCTGGACGCCGGTGGTTATGTATTTTTTAACAATCACTTCTGCAAAATGATTGTCAATATTGATGAATCTACAAAAAGTGTACTAACCGTCTTCAGTGATTTTCGTGTATGATGGATTTCTGGGTATTGCCGGCTGGGGCACTGCATGGAGGAGACGTTGTGGGTCCGTGTTTGGCATCCATCTATCCTGATCCCCGTCGTAGTCGTTCATGTTCGCCGGATTAACGTTAGCGTTGTATGGATGGTTCATCTGATTCATGTACGGAGAGTTGTAGTTGAGGCCTGCCATTACGCCAAGATTTAACGCGCGCACCGCCCCCAACAATACGTATATTCAGTTTAATGCGATCTGGTTGTTTTGGTTTGCGTACAGATGACTATGACAGCGTATCACCTAAACACATCAAATGTGTTCTTTTGGGGCGCTTGAACGGATGGAAAATAGCAAGTACAAATAGATTTAGGGATCTTCTCATATGGTATGTTGTATGGATGTGAGATGTCGTTGGTGGATTTCAAACATTGAGTTAGATTATAGACATTGCACGCCACAATTTTTTCTGTGTAGTCCCTTCCAATTTATTCAAGAAAACTCCAATGAAAAGAAAGTAAAGATGTCTAATTCTTTCAAGAAAACTTCAAAGATAAGATATTTTGAAGAATATATTGAAGTTCCAACTTTCAATCAGAGATTAATTACGGAAGTTGATAAGTAGGAGAAATAAATACCGCAGAGTATTGTTATAGTCAAATTTCAATCACTGTTAAGAGGATCAAGTCCGATCGGTACCACGTAACGGCAAATTTTTTTTTAATCTGCATGTTACAGAATGCCCATCCTTGTACGTATCGATTCCTCATTAAATATAGTTTGTTTTGGTATGCACATTTACGCCTAAATGTTTGGTAATTATTGAAATATTTATCATGTAAGAAAGTCTTTTCCGAGAAATGTCGAGTTTAAGGTTTTTCATTTTCTTTTATATTTCCCGTGATAGTAGAATTATAAATCATGCACCAATCGATTCAGCGTTAAAATTTAAATTATCTTACAATCTTAGAATCACATATGCCAAAAAAAGATCATTACTGAAAACAATAAATATTAAATTTGAAAATTATTTGATTTTAGCTAAAGATAAAGATGAATGACGTTTCTACAGTGTAACTCAATCTCCCTCTTTCTTTTAACTGAGCCGCGGTTTGAAACAGAATACCGCCACGCGACTCGCCTCCCGTTTCTCTCGCTCATAGCATTACAATAGGTTTTCGTGTTTATCCCGGGATGACCTTGAAGTTTGAATTGGAACACCAGCGAATGTCAGCGGTGTTCCTCGTGTTCCTGCTGTCAAATTCCGTCGTGCGTTCTCGGTAGTCATCGTGAATCTGCCTAAATGAGTTACATAACATGTGTAGCAAATTGTTACAATTCATACATACAGCGCTATCTCATCTCAAATAGTCGAATCAACTTAACATGGCAATTGATAATCACTCCACAAGATGAAGCCACCATATCATTTTTTGTTGATTATATTCCTTTTGGAATTCCGGCTGGCAACGGTCGAGTTGCGTCCGCGTCGCAAATATTGCCGTTGATGGTGCGAGTTTGTGTATGTGTGTTTGTTGTGTCATGGCGGTTGGTGTTTGGCATTGTTGCACCGTTCTCTAGTCCGTCACTGTCGGCGCCGTTCACGTGGACCCCAAAAGAAGTTGAGAGCCATAGGAGTCCATGCCGATGTGCGACGCCAATCGCGCGCGTGGGCCGCGGAAAATGTCTACGCGTCGGCTCTCTGCCACCAGATCGCAATCAGCGCAATTACGCGCATTTTAATCGGCTGGGTAACGTGCGGTGAAACATCTACGCCTACGCCGCAGCGTGGGCCGGCTCATACATCAGACAAATAAAGTCACACGCGACGCGTAAATTATCTAATACTCATCTGACGACGCAAAACAAGACAATTCTTTTCTTTCGAAACACAATCCTAATGCAAACGCGAAGCACGCAGAGCTTCCGCGCGCTCGGACTAAATATGAATCAGTTCGACGATGTTTTGGTCAGTGCAGCCGAATTCATCAAAGGTAAACTACTCGCCCAAATATAAACACATTAAAACACAACACATATCGTTAGTTTTTAATCATTTCTCATTTTGTAGAACGATTGTATTTTGTCACGTTGAAAACCTCCGAGCAGCCGAAAGCCACAACATGCACACATTACTTCTCAATCGAGAAGAAACTCACATACGAAAGCTTCTTTACCGATTTTGGACCCCTCAATATTTGTATGCTACATATTTATTGTAACAAACTCAACAAGAAGCTGGCGTCATCGACGCTGAAAAATAAGAAGATTGTTCATACGACTACTGATGATGCAAAGAATAGATTGAATGCGGCTTGTTTAATTGGTTGTTATGCAGTAAGTGTAAAAATGGCATTTGTTTTATTCCACTGACGTGTAATTGTTTGAATGATTTGTAGATCATTTATCTGGATTTTACACCACAGAAAGCCTACGACACGTTAAACTCGAACAATAAAAACGAGTTTATTACGTTTCGAGATGCCTCAGTTGGTGAGGCATACACAATATCACTCTTGGACTGTTTGCACGGCTTATACAAAGCCAAAAATTATGGATTCTTCAACTTTAACAATTTCAATCCAATTAAGTACGAGTTTTATGAGGTGTGTTAACATCACAATTTCAACATATAGTTTTCACTAGAGAGCTAACATCTATTTGTTTTACAGCGAGTGGAAAATGGCGATTTAAATTGGATAGTGCCAGGCAAATTTCTCGGTTTTTGTGGTCCGCACAATAAGAGTAAGATTGACCATGGTTATCCACTTCATGCGCCCGAGTTTTACTTCAACTATTTTCGGCGTTACAACGTGACTACGATTATTCGCCTGAATAAGAAGATGTACGAAGCGAACAAGTTTATTAGTGCCGGCTTCGAGCACTTTGAATTGTTTTTTATCGATGGCAGCACGCCGACCGATAAAATCTTGAATGATTTTATGAATATATGCGAGAAGGCACCGGGTGCGATTGCAGTGCATTGCAAAGCAGGTCTTGGACGGACGGGAACGCTGATTGGATGCTACCTGATGAAACACTACAAATTTAAAGCGAAAGAAGCTATTGGTTGGATTCGTATGTGTCGTCCAGGTTCAGTTATTGGACATCAACAAGTGTGGCTTGAAAGGTTGGAAAATTTATAGATATACTTGATATGTTTGACTTAACAATTAATACAATTATTTCATGGCAGTAAACAGGAGCAGATGTGGAAGGAAGGCGAATTACATCGGTCACGAAAGGGCCTGCATGGTCCGCCGGTGCACAAAAAAGGTATCTATGCAGATATGGGCAATGCGTCCATCGACGATGAGGTAATTTTGAAAGTGGACACAATGAAGCTGAACGATAAGGAGGAGAAGAAATTGCTCGCAGCGACGGCTAGTGAAAAAGAGAAGATGACGCAAGGCGATCAATTAAACCACATCAAGGCGATGCGTCGGCAGCAGCATCGCAGCAGCGGTGTTGGCACACCCGCCTCCACGACGCTCGCCGTTCGGCCGTTAGTAGCACACAACCGTTGCGCGCATCGCACACAGTCCACCACGCCTCATGCTCTTGCTTGTGATGCCTGTTGCAGTGGCTACACCGAGCGTAAAGTGTTTCGCACTCGCGTCCTCGTTTCGCCCGTCGGCGGTGGCGGCGTACAGCGTGGGGCCGGCGACGACGGCGGCGGTAAGATATCATCCGTCACCATGAACGTTGTCAAATCATCCAGCCCTTCATCCACATCACGCGTTTTACTAAGCAAAAGGTAAGCGTATAAAGCTTTACTCACAAAATTACCTCAACTACCCACCTGCACACATTCACTTGCCTTCACCGCCAAAAATGTTTTTCAGACATTAGTTTAATTTTTATTTCATCCCACATGCATGTTGCTTAATTTCTCATACATTCACTGGCTTCAAAAGGGATTCGTACAGTATTAACAACGTAAATCACCTCAAATTAACTGTATTTAAATAATTAGTTGAAAACGAATATATTCGATGTTTCGAAATTTAGCTTCGAAAACTTATTGTTTGTAAATTGTTCATGTTTTGTACTTATAAAGAGTCTGTTATAAACGTTTGTTAACTTGAGTGTGTTTATTTTTGTGCCTTAAGAGTGAGACTTAATCTTTGCTTCTTAAAAATGATGGTTTATTATTAGAAAAATTGCGTGTGGTGACCTTTATTTGTCAACAGGAACGACGAAACCTTAACAACTCCGCGTCGAATTAGCCAACGTAAGATTGCTGCGAAAAGTTGCACGCCGCACGTCGGGCGCACCTTAACGAAGACATCCACGCTGACAAACGAAAACGGCTGGATTGTAGAAAGCGACGAGTGCGAGGAGAAACAGGATACGCCCAAACTGGTTGTGGTAAAGCGTGGCAAGCGTACACTGAATGCCGACAGGGAGAAAACCACCTCGGTGAAGGTGCTCCGCAGGAGTATACCTGTTGGTGTTGATAAAAACATACGACCCCGGCTCAGCCTACCCATTGTCAAAAACAACAAGACGCTTTAAGGATAGAGAAAAACTATTAAAAACTATATATAACACTCACACAGGAATTGTGTGTGTGAAAAAAAAAGAAAAGCACCGACTAACATGTCTAACATGTCATATCAACAATAACGCACCACGCACGCAAACAAAAGAAACAACAGGAAAAACACTTGTTTTCGAATGCCCGTCCTCTTGTACATATGAAGAATTTGTGCATTCTTTACAGCTGCGTCCATTTTTAGATAGATCTTTTAAGCATCAAAAACCAAAACTTCTCCAGACATGTGTATGCTTTTAAACGATTTTCTTTTCGATTGCGTTAGTCGCATACAACCCATTTTTTGTGAATAATTTTTAATTAATTAAGTTCTTGATCATCATAATTGGATTAGATCATAATTGGCTTAAAACATAGCGCTAAAAATCTCGCCTATTCTATCTATTCTTTCGTTTTTAATTATTTATTTGAAAATCAGAACTGATTACAAGACTGTTTGTCCTCTTTCCTTTTAAACAAATTAAGTAATTTTATTGCATTTCACACGTTATTCACAATTAGTCTTAGTAAATGTGTCACATTATATAAATTATATATAAATTCGCACCTCGGAGAAGAAATGTATGTGGATATGAAATGTACAAAAAGAAAACACGAGAAAAGAATGTTGAATTAATGTTGAAAATTTATGCATATTGTACAAAAATGAAACTATTGGCGAATGAAGATTAGGTTTAAATGTGATAAAATCAGTTGTATGGTTGTCGATAACATTTTTGTATTGTATTTTTTGTTTTAAAGACATTTCCTTTGCATATGTTTGGTTTTCAAGCATTGATTGGTTGACGGGTGGCAGTACGACAGCAACATAAACAGTGGTAGACAATTTATGTGCCTATAGATTAGTTTTTTTGTATTTACATTTTTTTTGTAATATGGGACTTTTCAGTCGCAATAATGTTATATATGTAAAAGAAATGAATTTTTATGGTACAAATTATGAATATATATATATATGAAGAATAAATGCAAATATGAGAAATGAAAATATGGACTTTTTGGGTGCTTCACGGCCGGATAGTGCGTTGTCACAACTTATCTTGTTATTATTAACTTATATTAAAACATGTTCTTCCTTGAAGTAATGTTATCATTTTGAAAGTGTATGTATTTGAAAATGTATATCGGTGAATTTTTGAGTCAGTTGACCAAAAATTTGATAACGAAATATGACTGCAATAGTTGTTGAAAATGTAGAGTTTTTGTGCATCAAGCGTCAACTCAGGATGTCAACATGAAGCGATCGTTTATTTACAAATTCGATATCTATTAATAAAATCGGGCAATTTAAACGCCTTCCTGTACATCTTCTTATGAACTCGCGCTCTGCGAAATCAAGACGCGCTCGCTAGCGCGCGGTGATTTGTTGCATGCTCCAGATGTGGCCGAGCCTTAAATGTTTAACAAAAGTACTTACGTCCTCCTGGGCGTCGCAATATTATTGGCCTTTAATAGTAACTCGAAGAAATTGAACCAATAATGGAGACATTTTCTTTTATTGATTCGGACAATTTGTAGACAAAACAATATTATATCAAATGTAAATATGTTTATTATTTAATTACACATACAATTGACTTAATGCGTTGTAATAACAAAGCAATCACTGCCCAAAACCTAGATAACATCTTGATCAGACACTCGTTTTCCCCTTTATCATAATACCCACACATTCTATTTACATTCCATAACAATTAAGACGTCAAACAGCATAATAAACGTGTTTACTTTTGTAAATAGATGGTAACACGATTTAGAACGTCTAATTTTAAATGTTAGGCATTTTCGATCTGAAGATCAACCAATTTGAAGAAAAACCGCATTGACTTTATAAGATTTGGTTCGACATTTTATCAGCAACAGAATGTAACATTTCACATAGGCTGGATTGGCATTGATTTATTTACTAAACATTCATTGCATTTTCAAGCAGTTTCCGCAATAATTGGCAGTTTAAAATTGGGATTTTCAAGCAAATCCGTCGGTGTATTGTTCGGTGTAGTTGGAGTACCATCGGACGATTTTTGGCGAGAAAATGTAATGCGAATCTTCGATTTTTCTACTCGTTGATGAAGCACGTAAATATATGGATCAAGCATGAAATACACGCACATTAAAACGTCCGAAGTGCGTGAAAATGTCTCGTTAAATTTGCTCTTTGTTAGAAATTGTACTAAAGGAATTGAAATCTAAAAAATTAAAAGTGATGTTGTTTATTACTGAAAGTACCCAGACAGATTATTGTAGTTACCATTTGGGGCATCCAACAAGCCACGAAAACAATACAAATAAACGCCATGAGTTTGGCAAAAGCTAGTTCCTCGGCTGTTGCTATAATATTCCTCTTTTGGACGCCATTTTGTGTGATAATCGCTCGGCTAACACGACGTATTAGAACTTTTTGTTGCTTTTTTCCAATGCGTGATAATGCGATAAACACTTGGGAGTTGAAGTAGGCGATGCAACAACACAGACTAGTTCCTGAAATATTTATAGTATATAGTTGACTATTTTGTTAGATTATTTAATCTTCCGTAACAAAATATTTACCAAAGACTAGAAAGAGATAGGCGTAAGCAACATCTGACGCTTTGGTTGCTTCGCGATATCGTGAACATCGGTTGGTTTCATTGGCGTAGAACAATCCAAAACCGAAAAAAGGAGCGTAGGTCAAAAGGGCTGCTGCCAGCCACATCAGAAAGATGAAACGTTGCAGAAATTCTTTTGTGACATACTGTAAAAAACAGTCTTAGTTTGATTGATTTATTATATACAAATTATTATTATATATTATTCTATACATATTCATTCCCTGGGCCCATTTTATAAAAGTGTGGAAATATTTCCTAAAATACATTACATTAAATCATAAAGGAGGAAGAATGGAAGAAGAAAAAAACATGCGTCATTCATCCCTCAATTGACGATAATCACACAGGGACAAACAAGTCAATTAACTCTAATTGTGAGTGGCCCTAATTTGATTGCTCTTAAATTGGGAAAAATGGCGACGTATGACCTTCACAAAACCTCCCTCTCTACCTGTTGATATAGATAGCAATAGGAACATACTCTGGACGTAATCAAAATTTCGAATCTTTTCGAAAATACAAGTTACCAGGTTTCTGATTAAATTAACATGTCTGAAATTTAAGAAGCTGTTTGGAATGAAATTAATCTCACCTGTTGATAGACAAATGGTCGCGTGAGCGCTAGCCATCGTTCGAGAGCCATCACGAAAGCGACACATCCAGAACCGAGTCCAAAAGCGCGCAACAACACGAAAAGCACACAACGCCAATATTCTGGAATGGCGATATATCGCGGCAGCAAAAGAACGGTGCCCATACCCACTTGTGCCACCAGGTCATTAATGGCTAAGCAGCGCAACATTAACACGTGCTTCGCATTCCTCGTCTTTGCCGATTTGTAAAGGATCCACAATGCTAAAATATTGCCGCCGATGCCGATTACGAAAGCTGTGGCTATCAAACATTGTTGTAAAATCCCCAAGTCCATCATTTTGTCATTTATGATGCTTTCAAGCACTTTGGACCCTTGAAAATGCTGGAGAAGAAAACGCCGTAAAAAACGTGGTAAAACACAGGCAACACTTAAAAATATGTATCACAAAGAGACACTGCCATGTCGCTTTTTGTTATTGTTGTTTGGTGACTAGAATTTCCTCGTTTTCCTTGTTGATTGAATGAGCAGCTTTGAAGCAGCAAAGATGATTACTGGATGACTACATTTTGATGTGGTTTTTCAGGGTAGCAGTGTGTTTCGAGTGTCTTGTTGACACTCTCAGCGATGCGTATTCAAAACAAACACCATTATCACCGAAAACGCACTCGAATGCGACGCGCCAACGCACTTTATTAATTCCGAGCTTAATTATGCATCGTTATTGGACCGAGCAGAGCTGCAAGTAAAGGTCGCGGGTCTGATAGCTTTGCACGTACGCCTACGAAGTTGTAACGGTTTTCTAGGCCGCTTTAGGCCTAGATGGATGCAGCAGCAGGTAAAAGAGATGCGTGCAAGTTTTCCGATGTTCGCTAGACGAGAGTTGAAGGAAGACTCGGAACGCTCGGAACGCAATCGTACGCACAACTTATCGAAGCTCGAAAGCTTTCGGAAACGCATTCAGTTCAACATGGAATGGAGAATATTGAAGGCAACATGCGTGCCATTCATTTACAATTCATTGTATCATAGTTTGTTGTTGGTATTGCTTATTTGTTAGTCTTTGGTCTAGGGGGAATAAAAAGCTACGAATTAATATGAATATAACTGCACGCATCGCAACCAAAATTAATTAAGAAAAATACACTCTATAGGACGATAAAGGCGATGGATCTACTTAGTAACACTGACTATTAATTAAAATGCTTTTATGAATAACTTCTAGACTTTTCTGATTTAGTGGTTTTTGAGGAAATTCATTAGTTTGTAGCAATATAGATCATATTCTTCTTGAATATTAAATTCATTTCTATGAAATCAAGTTTCATTGAAATAACTTGTATTAAATCACTCTCACTTTCGTTTTTACACATTCCGTCCTTTGCATTTTACATATGCAAAGTTTATAACTCTGTAAAACGCGTTTCCAAGATTGAGTGAACTTTAAGAAACCTCTCCGCAAAGATTTATTCAAAGTTAGAAGGAGATAATGTATTCATTATTACTATCATCATTCTTTCTTTATTAATTGCTTATCAATTCCCATTATTCTTCGGAGATTTACCGAAAATATGATTAATTATGACATACAATCAGTTGGTAGCATGTGTACGTGATCACAGAAGCATTGACATACTAATAAATGCATAATTATCAACTGTGTCTTATCAACTTATCATCAACTGCAGGCAACAACAACCTTATTCTACATCTCTCATTGTCAGACGGTTTGTTAATGTTCACTTAATTTCATAGATTTAGAATTAAAACAAAGGCAATGAGTTAAAATAAGACAGGAAATGAGAATTGCATAATTCCGGTTTCTAATCCACATCTGCAAGTGAAAATATGAAAGGAAGTTATTTTTAATTTCATAGTGCATCGCAAACGCTAGAATCAATTAGATGCAAATTGATTTTAAAATTATCGAAAAGTTAAACAAGGCTTAATGCAGCAGTTCGGACACGAGTCACATTGTTAAATTGTTGCCCAACGACCGGATGGTTAAAAATAGGAATAATTTTGTTTTCTCAGTTGATGTCTGCGGTCGTCGCTTGATTTGAATAAGTTTATGTTGACGTTATGTTAATGTGATATTTCTACTGTGACGATTTATTGTTTGTACCATGTACGACAGTAAAATTAACAAGTTTCGCGTACCTTATTAATTTATTTTTGAAGTAATCCTTGTAGTTTATTGGACTAATTGTAAGAGTAGGTATGATTTTTTTAACAAGAATTAATTTAAAGATTACGCTAATAACATATTTGTTTACGCTCTATAAAGTAGTTATTTAAAATTATGTGGAAATATTTGCAGAAAAACTTGCTCTTAGCCGGTTGCAACATCTTTTTAGACTTGAAAACAACATTCGTAGAAATTGTTGAGAATAAATTCACTACAGAATGTCAGGTACTTGATCATCTAATACCTGATGATGGCGTGAGCCGAAATGTGCATTGAACAATACAATAAAATTCTGTAAAACATCTAAACATTCGTGTAGTGAATTTATTCTCAACAATTTCTAAAAATGTTTTACCAACATCCGACAGAAGATTCGACCAACAACATTCGTAGGTTTATCGGTAAAGTGAATAATATTTGCTTTTTTTGAGAGCCAAATGCGGAACTAAAATGTGAAATTCAAACTTTGTTCTAAATTATTTTCTAAGCTGCATATTATAGAAAGCTCTTTCTTATATGGATCGATTCCTCATTAAATATAGTTTGTTTTGATATGCACATTTACGCTTAAACGTTGCGTAATTATTGGGATATATCGTGAAAAAACGCCAAAAAATGTCGAGTTTTAGGTTTTTCATTTTTTACACATTTTCCGTATTGCTCGGACTATAACACCAATCGATTCAGGGTGAAAATGTCTTCAGTTTGAAACAGTTTGACCAGTTAGAACCGATATTATAACTCACAAAAGTTGAGTTCAATAACTCACTTTAGGACTTTTCAGAAGGTCCAGGTGATTGGGCGAAGACCATGGTACTTCGGGGACAAGAGCATGTCTCGGATGGAGAGAATGATTCTGACAAGGGCAAGATGGCGGTCGGAGGAGAGAGGGCGCAAGGGATGGATGGCGCCCGAGTACACCCGGTGTGTGTTATGTCGGAAAGGATTGGACACCTGGGAACACCTGGCAGGGGAATGTGTTGAGGTGAAGGTGGAATGGGCTTTGAAGGAGGGTAGGGGAGGAAAACGAGTAGAGGTGTGGTTGGAAATCGCCACGTTGGTAAATGTTAGAAGGAGGAGGAGAGCGGTGTGAAAAGTGACTGGTTGATATTGTTATTATTTGAATGTATATTTGTTATTATTGTTATTATTTTTCTTATTGTGATTTCTTGTTGTGGGATTGTAAGGGCACGAGTATGTATTTTACGATATAAAACTATTTTTATGATTGACATTTTCTTGTAGAATGATATCAGTAATTTAGGCAACTAATTTTACATGAAACATATATATTTTCTCTATAGTAATAGCATAGTAATGCGTACGATGCGAACTATGCCAAGAAATGATAATTGTAATTTTTTAATTTGTGCATGATACCTGCCTGATTAGATAACATTATATCAAAATTCATTCATATTTGGCGTAATTTCAGCAGTTTTAAAATCTATCCTAACCTAAATTAGGTAAACGTAAACGTATACAGTGAATACGTGTACGTGTCCCACCGAACACACGCATAATACTCGCATAACACTTGTTCAATCGCATTCGTAGTACGGTCATTCTGCCTGTACATAGCGATGCATATCCCACATTTTACCCGCCTCCGGCAGGCTTCCTTTATTCTCCTCATTTCAACCCTGTTAGTTTCCCATGTTCACAGCCAGGGACGTGTTGCACCAGGAGTGCCTCCACAACACTATCAGGTAAAGCTGTAAACTTTATGCAAAACAGCTGTTCGTATGCTTACATTTGTGCTTTTAGCAAGTACCTCAGCAGAATTATCAACCGCCACCGCCACAACATCAACAACAGCAGATGCATCATCAACAGCAGCAATTTCAACAACAACCCCCTCAGCAACAGCAATTTCAACAAC
Organism: Weissflogia rhopalogaster; assembly: GCA_019419845.2. Classification (NCBI taxonomy): domain Eukaryota; kingdom Metazoa; phylum Arthropoda; class Insecta; order Coleoptera; family Staphylinidae; genus Weissflogia; species Weissflogia rhopalogaster. The sequence continues at coordinate 2,866,675 of WSZQ02000004.1, read as the reverse complement.
CTCCACAGCAGCAGCAATTTCAGCAGGTGCCACAAGGGCAATTTCAACAACAAGTACCTGTTCAACATCAACCACCACAGGTTAGTTGCCTCTTAAACTTATCCAAAGAAAGGACAGGGATAAATTGTTTATTTTCAGCAACAGGGGCATCATCATGGACATCATGATGGCCCACCACAAGTTTTCAATCCTGGAAATATTCAACATGAAAAACAGTAAGTTTTAGCGCCGTTATATTTATTTATGATAGTTTTGTTGTTGTTTTATATTTGAGTTTTGTTTGTTGTATGTTCTTTTAGACATATCGCCGAACATATGGAAGTCCCAATGGATACATCAAAGATGACTGATCAAGAATTGCAATTTCACTACTTTAAAATGCACGACGCTGATAACAACAATAAGCTGGATGGTTGTGAGCTGATCAAATCACTCATCCACTGGCATGGTACGTTTGTTTTTGCTTTTTTATTTTCCCTATTGTCTGAGGAGTTTCTTGGGATTTTGTGTTGCTGTTTATTCCTGTGTGATCATCATTGTGTTATCATCGTGTGGTGTTTTCGGCATGATTTTGTGCGCAAGCAGAGCAAGGCAGCAAAGAGCCGAATGCCGCCAACAAAGTCGAAGATAAACTATTCAAAGACGAGGAGCTGGTGAATCTCATTGATCCGATTCTCAACATGGATGATCTCAACAAGGACGGTTATATTGACTACCCGGAGTTTGTCCGCGCGCAACAGAAGGCCGCTGCCGGTGGAGGTCAACAGCAGCCCGGTGGTGGTCAACATTAAACGTATGGCTTTTCCCCAGTTTTTCTTTCCTTTTTCTCTTTCTGTTTCATGCTTACATGTTTGCTTACGTCTTGCTTTCCGTTTGTCGTCTTTCACGTAGAACATTACGAGTAATTTGTTGAATTTACAGACGATGACGGTGAATTCCAATCCAAGTCAATGACTGATAAGGAAATGGAAGAACTCGTGGAACCATTGATAAAGAATTTGGATGTGAATAATGATGGTTTCATTGATTTTCCCGAGTTCAAGAAGGCGACTGGCTGAGTACATCTTTCCATTAATACCCTCCATCGTTTCGTTGTTTTTTTTTTAAACTTTTGTTACTTAATGTTTTACTGCGCTGTTTTTTTTTTCTTCCATCGTGTGAATGTAAATAAACATAGTTTTGTACAAATTTACACCAGAGCGACAGATTGAAAATAAAAGATTTAAAAAAATGTTTTTTGTTCAAAATGTTTCGTTGCCATATACATTTGTTGGCAAAAACAGAATTTCTTGTAAAACTAATTGAGGAAATTGCATTTTCTCAACTTGAGGCAATAGAAGAAGAATTGGAGATTTTTTTTGTTACTGGAATAAATGGATCATTGGAAGGTGAGCTTCTGCTTGTATAGTGGTTTTTTTCTACCCAGAGAATAAGGGCACTGCTACAGAAGCATATCCTCGAGGAGTATTTCCTTAACCCGCTTGTCTGTTCATTCTTTCGGTTTTAGTACTTTCTCAAAAAAAGGAGATCACCGTCATCAATGTTTTTCTGCAGACCATCATCGTGTCTCTCAGTTGTCCAGGCGCGGCTCTTAATCAACTACGTGGCTTCATTTTGGTTTCTTTCGTCTTGACAAAGCAAAGTCATGCGACGCTCTTAGTCTGAACGCGACTTAGCATGTACAGGCATTGTGTCCTATATTCAGGACAAAAAGTCTGTATGCTCGGTATTGTCTGAAACAGCCAAGGAGCAGTGTCGGCATATGCCATCGGACCTTTTTTCAATGCGTTTGAGATACCCATTGTTCCCCGTGTTATCATTTGCATTAGCTTATAGTTGCAGGTCCATGATGATTTATTAATGATATTGTTCACGTAAAAGTTCATATTATTTATATTTGTTTCTTTAACATGTACTTCTTACAATTTTTATACTGCGGAATAAACGGTTTCGCCCATTGGGCATCTTCAGGAGTCTCGAGGTGTACTCCCTTAATCCCCACTTGTCTTGGATTCAGATTTGCAAAGTTGAAATTTAGAGAATATGCAGTAGAAAAAAATACAAAAACTAACGCATGCTAAAGTGTGACATGGACCTACACAGGTTTATGATCAAATTGAATCCCGGTGACGTCCTTCCCTCTGATAGATAGTCAAGTTGCTTCGATTTGTGATGATTCATATAATGGTCGGAGTTAAATAAAAATCGAATAAAAAAGGATAAACACATATTATTCTGCGATATTTTATTGTAAATGCATCCGTCTGGTACATTAACAGTATTTCATCATTTTTGTTTGTTTTTTCTTCATTAACAGTTAGATGATTATTGTTTACTCCCAAGCAAGAGAAAGGCAGTGCTATACGGTAGAATCGCTAAACCGAACACAAACTGGACTCGTAATTGGCAACACCACTGCGAAATTATATTCTTTTCGCTAAAACCAATGTTACCCCGAGGTATATTAAGCCCATAATATGTCATTCAATTATATCCTAGCACAGTATAAACAAAATCAACGAAACAATATCCTACAGTGGTGTCACCATCGTATTTCGACATTGTTTCTCTCTAATCTTAAAATAAAAATTGAAAACAACTTACTTCTGGAAGACTATGCAAAAACGTCATCATTGAGCTAAATTAAACACAATGTTTTCTCTCTCTCTCTTTTTTTTCTTTCTCTCTTCCTCAATTCCTAGGTTGAATCTTTATATATATATATATATATATATACATCGTTCGATATATTCATAATCGAAAGACGATCGATATATTCATATTGGCAACAAACGTATATTAATCCGATTTTACTTAGTTTACCATTTCGCGTATTATTGGCGTGGTTGTACGGTTACAATGGAATTTTTATTATATAATTTATATACACATTTGGTTTGTTTTGCAATTTTCAATCATCGTAAATCTTCAAATGTTCTCAATTGCTTGGTGTCACTAGATGCCTGTTAATCCATTTTTGTTTCTTTAAATCTAGATTACGTCTTGCTAATTTGTTTACTAGTAAAATTAGTACATAAAATTACAGTATAACAGTATAACACTGCCCATTTCACGTTGTTCTATCTTCTTTCCGTCACGTTTATCTCTTTTTTCCTTGTTTTTTTCCTCTACAACTTCAGCAATTGTTGCATTTTTTTCTAAACGACAGTGTGGCATCCCCTCCCACGAATTATTTGATGCACGTTGAGCAGTTGTTTGCATCATTTTATTTTGGTTTTCTCCACGTTTATTTTGCACTAAATTATTTGTGTTTTTTTATTCATTACATAACAATTCTTGTTGCAAACGCTTTCATAGGGCGCAGTGTATGAGTATAATCGCGTTTTTTTTTTGTTAACAACCAGTTTATTATTCTTATTATTTACTTTTATTTTTAAGTTTACTTTTTTATTTGTTATTTTTAATAATTAATGTAATTATTTCATTTTTACTTGTTTCTTTAAATTTTATTTGGTTTCGGTTACTGTTTATTATAATTGTCTCTTTTTTTCGTCTAAATTTAATCTTATCGTAATAGTTTTAGATGGCAATTTGTCTCCGGTATAAATGACTTAATGTAAACGGCTTAAATAACGAAATAAAAAACAAGATGGCTGACACACAATGGAAGATAAGTTTGAAAAACAGTTTTTGGGACGATTGTCACTCGGTTAGTTGCCCAAAACGAATTAAACCGACCGAATAAAGTGTAAACGTTTACGCAAAATGTACAAGAAATGAAATCTATGAAAACGAATAGAACATTTTGTTGTAATAATTGTTCGCGTTTTCGTTATTAGTTATTAGTAAAATTTGGCATTGGCATTTGATTGATTATTATATGTTCAAATTTTCCTCGAGGTGATCGATTAACGTCTTCGGTTGTGTGGTGTGGGTGTTTTATTTCCTTCCGACAAGTTTTGGCCACGTTTTGCGTGCATTTGTCATCATTTATTGCGTATACGCAGCTTTTATTTTGTTTGTTTTGGAAGCGCATGTGATTAGGTTAATCGTCTGCGGTTTTGGGTTCTTAATGTGTGTCTTTTTCGGTCTGCAAATTCGCATCGTTTGATATTGACTGTCTGGGACCGTGTGTATATGTGTTTTTTTTTATTTGCCACGATAGATTTCGATAATGCGATCTTGATCGACGTACTCGAAGATATGGGGGGCGTCCATGAGGATGCCGATCGTGCCGGCCGTCGTCACGATGAAGAACATGTACAGCTGGAGTCTGTCGATGACCATTGCTACGTATTTCCAGTCTTCACGAGTCTAAAAACACGTAAACCAAGTGTGCATTCTGTTTAGTGATTGTTTACGTAGATGCGCAAATAGAGGAGTGTTAATACGCTGATAAAGTGGTGGGCAATGGGGAGAGTAACTGTAAATTTCAGATCTGTATATGTTTGTGGGGTACGGTGTGCCGTTGATTGCGAGTAATGATACAATTTTATTAAGTATAACAAGTAGATTTATTATCACACAAGTAGAAATAGTTGACAATGGGAAGACGAAGGGAACAGAGATGTTACGCGTGCGGTAGCAGAAAACTAACTCTCCGAGATAAAGAAATGTAAAGACCTCGAGAGTGCATCAAAGAAAGAACAATAGTATAAGTAAGACAGAGAAAGAACGCAAGGATCGAAGAGAAGATATATACCTGCGCTTGGAATGCATGCAAAGATTGGAAACACTCTCCACACTCTCCTAAGTCGGGAATAAGGAGGAGCTAACTCTCGTACCGCGAGACCCGATCAGGCGGGGGGAAAGCTAACGAGTTCGGAAAGCGTTAAACGCTATACAACCGAAAACCAGACAGAAATACCCTCTAGCTTGCAGATGTGACGGAACTTGTTTTGCTGGTAAAGTCATTAATGCCCTTTGAGTAGGGCGATCTTACAAATCTCGGAGACATAACAGTGTTCATAACTGAATTTCGATATTTTATAATAATTAATAAATGAACGAAGAACTGTTTGACCTACAATCTTATATTCTATCCAAGTAATTGTTACTCACCTGTATATAGAGATCCTCATTACGTAAGTGCTCAGCGATAAATTCCACTGCTTCTGTTGCTTTTGACGCCTCTGGGGACAGGAGAATCGAATCCGAGGATTCGCTTTCCCTTCGACAACTATCTCCACCAACACCGACGCCAATGTCGGAGTTCAATTTGCGATTAATCTTACAATTCGGATGATGCAGATCAGACAGCTCCATTACCTCAACCTTACTCTGTGATTCAATAGAACTAGAAGACAACAGGAGCATTTAGCAGGAACATGTGGATCTTGTATCATAGGTAACGAACCTTATGTGCTTTGGAATATCGGCAGGTGATCCATATGGATGCGGTGGAACACCCATACCAGGCATTTCCATCATCCACCTCAGGCGCGTCTTCCTCGGCCGCTTCATCAACAGCATCGCTGGCAAATAATTCAAAAACACCGAGCGTATCCACGATGGCATGCGATGCGTGCGCGGCCCTCGGAAGTTCCAATTGATGATCACCACAGTAACGAGGATACTCACCGTGTTCATAATGAACGTGAAGAGCAGATATTTGGCGATCAGCGGCAAGACAAGCGACGTTGGCGGAAGGATCTTCGACACGAGCAGCAGGAACACAACCAGTGACAGCAGGATACTGATACCGAGCGTGACCTTTTCGCCAGCTTCGGCCGGTAGGTAGAAGACAAGTACGCAGAGGAATGAGATCAACACGGTTGGCAGGATCAAATTCACCGTATAGAAGAGCGTCTTGCGTCGAATGATAATGTAGAACGTGATGTCCGTCTCGGTGGGGTGGTCCCCTTCGTAGAGGTTCAGATAGGCGGGCACTTCGATGATGTCCCACGTACCAGACTTCCAGTAATCGGAGAGGTCGACAAAGTTCTTGTTGTTGTAGAGGGCAAGAGACACTTGGTCGCCGTTGAATGTCCAACTGCCGAATTTCATGATACACGTCTGCTGATCGAAGGGGAAGTAGGTGACGTCGATGGTGCACGAACTCTGGTAGATTGCTGGCGGTACCCAGAGGACTTCACCGTTGGGGTAGATCAACACGTTGGATTTGTAACGAACTTCGTAGTTACCATCAGCGCTAAAAAGGAGAAATTTGAAACTAGTTATGAGATCCATGTGTTATTTTTAGAGTTCGGGGGGTTATGAGGACCAGGACCAGGACTAGGTTATCAGGATGATAGAAAGGAGTCAAGAGCAAATGAGAAAACATTCAAGTCCTCCGCCAGGGTCAGGACCAAGACCAGGACCAAAACCAAGATCAGGACTAAAACTAAGACCTGGGCCAGGGTCAAGACCAGTACCAAGACCAAAAGATAAAGATCAGGACCAGGATGAAGATGGATGCAAAGAATGGAGGCGAGGCCAAACGTTTTGAAATATGAAATGAGGAAGAATAAAATAAAACTTACTTATTGAAAAGTACAATATCCGGCTTCCAAACCTTATCAGGAGGTAATCGTAAAACCGCAATACCACCATAGTCAGCTTCATCCCACTGCAATTGATAGTCGTTCCACACCAATCGCAGCCACACGTTGGACTTCATAATTTGATTTTTCTCATTCTGCACATTTTACAATCAATAAATTTTACGATCAGATTGACCAGAACCACCATCGAATACATACCACATTAATGAGCTGGACGAACGCTAGTCCAAAGCGCACGTCCACCTTCTCGGTCATATTCTGTACGGGTCGGATAAGTTTATTGTAACCCCGAAAAAGATCACGCACCAATCTCTCCTCATCTTCCGAGCATTTTCCTAAAACGATCCTCAAAGATTTAGTAAATTCTACACTAGTGCAATTTTATGTAATGCTGACCCAATTAAAATTAAGGTCAGTAGAGCGTTGCCGATCTAAACAAGACCTTTCTGGGGACACGGTAAATTTTAAGAAAGAACAAGTTTTGTTCAGATTAGCGGTGGATATGTAAGAAATTGTTTACAATTCAGAATATTTATCAATGTCTCTTTGTTAGGGTGAAAGGGGAGGGGCTGTGTTTACATGTCCTCCTCGCCTCATGGTGGCACACAGTGGGTGTGCCCACATAGAAATTACTAGCAGGGCCACAAAGGGATGAGCACTTTGTGGAACAGAAGTAAGCATGGACTTACCAGTGAAGACGAGCGCCGTGAGTAGCAGGAATAACGATGTGAGTCGCGCCATGTCTTCGAGCGCTAATGTGGCACCAACCACTCACTCACTCACACACATTCACCCTTAGGCAGCGACCCAACCCCCCTAATTAGGACACTTCGACGTCGTGATCGGGGGTTGGAAACAAGGGGGGAAGGAACAAAAAACAAAAAACTATTGGCCGATCATCGTCTCGCACGCATTTCCCCGCTCACACTAATATTGCCTCTCTCAGGATGTCACCATGTTGAGTGTACACATATCGGCGCACACACCCTCCTCGCAACATACGCAACTACAATCCGTTCGTTCACTACACCTACGTCGACCCACTGCAACTTGTACCAGTCAATCACAATCTGGGAAGTCTATACTTAACGTCTAGTCATCTGATTTTAAAAATGGGACTATGACGCCGAAATTGGGCAAAATTTGATACGATAGAAGAGGGTCTCGGCGGCGGCGGTGGTGGTGGAGGCTGGCGAGACTACTGGAGCGGGACTACAGCAGCGTAGTGTTGAGGGAGGAGACGATGGGAGCGCCACGGCCTTCGCCTTCGCCACCGCCACCGCCACCGCCACAGTGGACACCACCCCCTTTTACTATCACTTATCACCGTGGCACATAGATGGCATTGGATGATTATTCTCCTATCGATTTGTATTAAACATGCGTACAATTAACCTATACAGGAGTGCATTTTATTCAAATGTGTCTTATGACTACTTGCATGTAAAATCATCTAGAGGTTGCTCTTTAGGGACGCCTATAGATGTTTCCGGGGAGGCGCGAGAATTTAAAATAATAGCTGGACCAAGAAATTGAAGGACATGCGTATTTTACACCTAAAACAGTGCGATAAGTCCCTGAATAGCCCAAGCAAGTAGTTGAACGTCAACATTTGCTTCAGAGGATGTCATTAACATCAGCTGGACGGCGCTTTCAATTGCGTACATCAATTCTGCGACGCAGGCGCCATACCGCTGAGCCAAAAGACTATCATTTATGCTGCTGGCCGACGACTACCCGTCTTCTGACGTGAGGAATTCAGGAGATGCACAAGTAATCAAATAAACTCACCCAAGTCTTGATCGGAACTCTCCTTATTTGGCGCTTTTATACAAGAAGGGCCCAATCCTTGCCTCTCTCCGTTGCCCTTAGTAGCGTTTGTTGCTGACGAGTATCACCTCCAATCCTCCAATCTTTTGAGTTTCTTTTTAGCAGTCGCCTCATAACGGCGAAAAATCCCATTAAAACAAATTAGTTCTATATACGTATCAAATGTACAAACAATTTCATTCAATTGCGAGACCTTCTCCTTGTGAGAGGGAAAGTGACTTTAAAGTAACTTTAGAATTTGTTGTATTCCTAAATATAGGATTTAGACGTTAAGGATGAATAGCAGTAAAGGAAAGAAATATATTTAACGCTTTATTTACTTTTATATAATGGAAATGCGAGATTTTTTCTTCCTCGTTTATTTTTATTATTTATTATTATTATTATTATATGAATATCATAGAAATAGATTTGTAATTTGTAATTACTCAATACGAATTTAGTGCGCACCATTTGTGGTTATTCAATTATTTATTTTCATTTTATCAGCGCCATTTTATTTGCGTTCATCTGTTTTTTTTTCGGTGGCTTACGTCGCTTCGCTTCGTCCGTTTGTGTGTGTGTGTGTCTTTTGTTTTAAATATCCTTTTATGTAATTCATGTGCGCACGCCAATAGTCTCACTGTTTTAAATGTGAATGTGAATGTGTCTCATTTTCATCATATTTTATGCATTGTTCATATGTCGAATTTATTTATTTCGCTCAGCGAATCAACTCGCCGAGCGTTTACATTTTATATTTGGAATGTGTATGTGTGTGTGTGTGTGTGTGTGTTCGCGACATGGGCGGAGCAAACGTCGACCAATTACAACGGTGAGTTGAATGCAAGATGAGGGTGTCCCATTGAACAATACGGCTGTGGGGCGAAGCCGTTAAGAGCGAGGTGAGCCGAGATAGCTCCGTCCCGCAGTGGGAAGTCCTCTCAAATCAAGTGCTTGCTTGCCTCCACCCACGTCGCTATTTTTAACATCGCTACTCATCGCTCCAGGTTAGTAAAAATCTCTTATTTAAGTCTTAATCACGTAGGGAGAGAAGGGGCTTTGTTTTCCAAAGATAGGTTTCTCATTTTTGGGGTTGTGTGTGTGTGTGTGATCTGATCTGATTGTGAGAAGAGGTAAAATTGCTTAAGAAAGTCGCCTTCTTTGTCTTCAAGTCATTTGTTTCGTTTTGTTTTGTAGTTTAAGAGAGATAGATGACTTTTGTTTACAGTGTGTCGACTGTCATTTTTTATGTTTCGCTTCGTTTATTGCATGGTAACCATGGTAACCATTAATAATTAACATATTGCTTGGGGACAAGCATCTCATTTGTTGTAAGGAATAGAAACTTTCGATAAAATTACAAAAACCAAACTTGAACATTTTCTCTCTTTCTCGCGCGTGCTCGCTCTATTGTTTGCCCAGTGCACAAACACATCTTATACATCCTCGAAAAAATTTGCAGAAGGTCATCGACCTCCTGACGTTACGCAAACAACAACAATATATTGTCCTGGCCTCTGACAGTGAAAGGTTTACTTTTTGTTTGCCTGATGAAAAAGAAAAGTCGAAAAACATTGTGCGGGTTGCCATATTCTAGCTTTGTTTGTTTATTCGTAATCGTGGCATCGACACCGTCGTGTAAATTTTGTAGTGACGAGGACACAAAATGGTGGTCGATCTCATTCCGTTTTCGCTAACCGCGCGAAAAAATTGTAGAAAGATTGAGCAACTTCCTTTTCTTTATATATGTTTATATGTATAAATTTGTATTTTATTAACGTTGTTTTTTTAATTTTTCCACGCCATTTTTGAAATGTTGGTGGACCAATCGACCATTTTCTGTCCATGTGTAAACATTTTATGTCTTTTGTTTTATGTGTGGGTTTGTGTATGTTTGTATGAATACTTTGTTATCGGTGTGTCGCCATTTTGTGAATATCGAAACAAAAAACTTGGCAAAATGTCATCGTACACACCGACACAAAATGTTTGTATTTATTTTTTTTACACTATTTAGGATTTTCTTCCTCCCACCATCGACTTGCATCTATAAATGACAACCTCACTTGTTTCACTAATTATTTTCTTCTTCTTCTTCTTCTTCATTATCGTTAATATCAATTAATGTTCAATTCAATAATTATCATTTACGCATTCTCTGCTTCTTCATCATTGTTTTTAGTTAATAAATGGCTTACGTTGCTTTATGTTTTCCCATTTTGACTGATAAGTAGTGCAATACCTTGTATAGTAACCAATGTATTGGACATAGGGGACGTTAATCTCTACGCTAGGAGCAACGAGAATCAGTCTTTAAACATCGAAATCAAAACGCAATTGATACACATTTTCCGAGTAGTACTATACAAGGTATCGGAGAGAGAAATGTGTGTTTGCACTTGTCAGTTTTCTTTTGCCTCAATGCAAATACTAGTTACATACAGTGTGTCTGCGTATGTTGAAGTTAGAAACATTTTCTTCTTTTATCCATGTGAACAATGTTTTACCGATTAAATTTTCTTCATGTTATTTTTTTTTTCATGTGGTTACTTGTACAATTTCAACATATCTATTTCATCAAATGGAAATGTTGAAGTGTTTGCCTATTTGTTTTAAGTGTCTAGAGAAAAATATACATTTCTACGTTTGTCGTTACTCATTTGTTTGTTTTCTTTTTTTTTTCTTATGTTTTTCTCTCAAATATTTCAAATACAAAAATGCCATCAACAATGTGTCAATTAACAATGCGCGCCCCCTGGCGGCGCGTGTGGAACCGAATTGCAAGTAGGTTTTGCAACGAAAGTTTTTCATTTACTATTCATTTGGCTATTCGAAGGGGGTTATGTTGGTTGGTAGTGGGTTTTTCGAGGTTTTGCTAGTGAATGTGAGAGGAGCGGTGGACGTGGGGCGTGGTCTGTTCGTGTCAAACTACAAAAAACGCCTACATGTCTCTACCAGCGCCCCACACCCCACGAGGCTCCAACTTTGGCATCGCTCTGTCGAATCGTCATGCGTCTTTTTCTTCAACTCAACATTTAATTTGATTTATCACAGTATGATTGTGTTTTAATATCCTAAAGAACACTATACAAAATGAAAGGGTCGCGCGCGTTTGGTTTTGTTTCTCCATGTTTCTTTTCGTCTTCTTCTTCTACTTCACATTCCTCTTATTTGTTTTATAAATTCAAGAGTTCGATTACGCCTGCCTTACATATGTGTTTAGTGTGTGTATAAAATTGCAACATGCGTGTGCAAGTCATTGTTTCCTCCCCCTGAAAAAAAGATTGTGATGAAAAGTGTTATGTGTGTGTGTTTGTGCGCCTGTGTGTATGAACGTGTAGTTTAAAATAGGAGGAGTTACACAACTCCCTCCCAGCGAGCGCCAATAGTCGTCGGCGTACGTCGTCGCATGGGGTGTGCGTATGCATATGTCTTTAATGGAAGGTGTACATGTGCCTGTGTGTTTTCTTTTGAGGTGGCGTTTGATGGGGAGGCGTTTCATCGGCTAAACGAAACTAAACACTAACTTCTTCATTTCGTCGATTGGTTGGCAGCTAGTCGTCGTACGAATCAAATGTAAAACACTAGGAAGAACCCAACGAAGGTGGTTATGGTGGTGGTGGCGGTGTTGGTGGTGATGATGCCCGTTGCGGCCCGGCTACGAGACGATGATGTGCGGCGCCGAGAAGAGCACCGCGAGCGTCGCGATGATCGTGAACAGGGTGAATATGATAAGGCACAGTCTGTCGACCACCATCGCCGCGAACTTCCAGTCGCGCGTGATGTCGGCGGCCTCGTCCTCCTTGCGCAGCTGGTCGGTGATGAAGCGGATCTCTTTGAGGATGAGCGCCAGCTCGTAGTCAGCGCTCAGGCAGGCGTGATTCGACGAGACGAGCGACTCGTGCAGTCGCCCTCCGTTCCCATTATTCTCATCCTGCCTATGTGCATAATAGTCCCGCAAGTCAGAGGGAGGAGTCAAAGGGCCAAAAAGTAGGAGGAGTCAACACATAACAGGGAATATAGAGTCAAAGTAGAGTTAAAGTAGGCATTTTAAAATTAGAAGATTGAAATAAAAGATAAGATTAGGAGTAGTCAAATAAAGCAAGCAATGGGAGGAGTTATTGCAAAACATAACCACAAGTTACCTATAGACTGTCCGGAAGAGCGCGGCGGTGGGCAAGGGCGTCGGTGTGCCGGCACCACGATGATGGTTGTGCCTAAAGTCATCGTCGATGTCGAGCACGTTGGCGAGCAGGCTCTTGGAGCTGCGCTCCTTCATCTCGACGTCCTGGAACATGGGCTTACCGCCGGCGCCGCCCAGTGACGACGAGCTGCCACCACCCTTCGGATAGTCGCACATACCCTGCCCAGGCCGGCTCATGCGCAGTATGCACGGCAGCCAGTAGAGGAAGACGACCTTGATCCACGTTGACATCTCGTGCGTGTCGGCGTTGCGATGATGATAGTTGAGGATGAGGATGGTGGAGACGACCGACGAGGCAACCATGAACATGATGCAGTTGAAGTAGGTGCCGAGCAGTGGCACGGCGTCGGAGGTCGCCGGCATCGTCTCGGCGACCATGTTGAGGAACACGGTGAGCGAGAGCAGGATGGTCACGCCCAGCGACAACTTCTCGCCAGAGTCGGGTGGCAGCGTGAAACCGAGCACCGCCATCGACGCGATCAACACACACGGCACGATCAGGTTGAAGAAGTAATAGAGTGTGCGCCGCCGGATGATGATCACGAACGTGATATCGATGTACGGCTCCGGGCAGCAGTTGTAGTAGATCTCATTGCGTTTACCCGGTACCCCTGCAATTACATTCTTTCTCTCATCAACTGTCTTGTTTCATCAATATTAGGAGCCACCAAGTCAAAATGGGGATATAAGAATGCGTATTGGGCGAAGAAGTAATAACGCCGTGTCAAGTAGGAGAACCGAAAGAGTCAAGTAATGAACGAGGAGGAGCCATAAAGGATGTGGAGGAGGAGTCAACACAACATAAATGTTCATTTTCAGTGGATAAACTTGCAATTTTGGTGCAAGTGCAGGTAAAATCCTTTCATTCCAATGGTGGTGGATGTGTCGACCGGTAAGACCGCTTTAATATTGTTTGTATAAAGACTAACCTACCTAACAAGTCCCATTCGCCGTTTGTGATGAAACTGCTGATGTCACCACCTGCGTCATCCTGCAGTTGCAGATCCAGCTACACACGAAACACGCTTGCATTAATCCGACATGAATCCACTGGGACAACATCTTGCATCAGTCGAGAATAATCCAGGGGATATTTACCTGCAATCCGTCGTACGTCCAACTGCCGAATTTCATCTCGCAGCGCTGATCGTCGAACGGGAACCACGTGATGTCGATCTTGCACGTGCTCTTGAAGATGCCCGGCGGCACATACAGACAGCTGCCGTTGTTGCGTACCACCACATTGGTTGGATACGTGCCGTCGAAACCCTCATCGGCACTGAACAAACACATAACAACCACTCACGAATCAGGCATTAAGAAGAAAAGGGTTATACGAGAAAACAAAATGGCGGACAATGATGATTGTCTAAGTGTATACCTGTTGTACATGAGAACATCCGGTTTCCACAGACGGTGCGGCGGAATCCGAAGATCCTTGACGCCGCCAAACTCGGATGCATTCCATCGCAAGTTCATGTCATTCCATTCCTGCCCACATTCCAAATATTAGCCATATGTTGGCATAATTGGGAGGGGTCAATATAAAATGAGGAGGAGTCAATATGAAATGGGGAGGAGTTAAATAATAATAATTGGGAAGAAAGAAAATCAAAATTATGACGTGTTCCTTCAAACCGGAATATATAGAAATATAGAATCATGTAAATATGAAATCATCCAGAAAAACTATGGTAATGTATGTAAAATCCCAATTTATCCCGAATTTTATTATCGTCTCTTTGGGGCAATAGTAGGGCCAGGGATGTGTTTTTCTCTTTCAGCGTTTGTCTGGTTTATTTGATTGGAAATATTAATGGAAGTTTTTTCTGGCACAAGCAAAAGGCAGGCAGACGAGTCAAGATAAGCCCGCCGAAAACAGCGCGCCTTCGCTGGAAAAATGGGTATTTTTCGCAATATATCACATCCCCAGTCATATATTATCCTATTAGGGGTGGCGCACGCGGGGGAAACATCGTGTTCGGGTGGGGTGTTTTTGCGCAACTTTGCACCGCGGCCAACATGCGGATGGAAGTTTGCCAAATACACGCTCATTCATATCAGTAAAAGTTTCATCGCGTGCAAAAACGAAAACGAAAAAGACGCACATACATAAACAAGCATGTGTGGCTGGCGAGTGTGTGTACGTGTGCAAAACTCACCAACTTCAACCAGATATTCGTAATGAGCAGCTGATTTTTCTCATCCTGAAAAGATCAAATCGCATTGAGCACTTTAGTAATTAACAGATTAAGATCGATGGGTACTGTCAACTAATTTAGCATAAACAAAATAACTGGTAATACACAATTGCATGGGCTCCGGCAGATAATTTTGTAAGATGGAAGATCCCTGGCCACGCCCATGCACAATTCCCATCTTGAAATATTTTTGGCGAGAAGTGAAGTGAAATATACTTACAACATCGATGATTTGCATGAGCGTCAGCCCAAAGCTGAGCTGCAGCGGGTCCGACTCGTTGGCGACGGGCCGCTCCAGCACATTGTAGTGGTCGAGCAGTTTGTGCAGCAGCCGCTTCTCATTATAGCCACCTGATACATCTGAAAATTGCAAAGTTATCAAAATTGTGGCCGGCAGTGCTCGTCAAAATAAGAACATAGGTTGCGAATGCTGTGGAAAATTTGCTTCAAGTAATTCAATGTTTATTGTAAAGTCAAGTAGTCCATCATACTTCTGATAAACACAAAGCGGTCTCAGAAATGTAAGTGGTTGGCGCCCTGCTTAAGTTGTCTGGTAACTTAAGTCTCGTTTGTGTTACCATCAGACGAGGTGGTGACTAACTCCTGCATGGTAGCTGCTTGATTTGTACGCTTAGCCCCGAGCACGGAATCACTCAGAGCTAAGAAGACAGTGAGAGATAGAGTACGGCAAAATGTGGTGGAATATAAGGAAAGGCTGAGCACAGCATCTAGATGAAAGAGCGTTGTGAGAGAGTGGTGGTACCGCAAGTAGGGATATTTGTTTGTGGAAGATAGTCACAAGTTACAAGGTTTAAGTTTTCTTTTAATAATAAAACTAGTTGCAGTCCAAACGACGTATGAGCTTAATTTTTTCTTCTTCAGCTCTTACGTGACAACATAGACTTCGGGCTGCAATCTCTTGATTTCTGGCACCACATTCAGTCCTTGGGAATGTGGACCCATAGCGCTATCATAAAGATCTGCCAATTACAGGTACACGTCCCCCTTTCTCTTCCGTCGTAATTACACCCCAGTGGGACCTAGTATTCACTACGCTACAAAAAGGGCAGCCGACATTAGTTCGCGACATCATAACCATCTTTGGCAGGCGTGTTTTTTTCAGACATTTTCACTGTTAACTTTGCACAAAATGTTACTTCATTAAATTCTTCTCTCGTCAGCGCGCCATCATCGTTTACAATTTACTATAGATTGTAGAAAGACATAAATTCCCTGTCAAAACATTGACAGCTAAAAGGGAAAGTCAGAAGTGTAGGAGGCAACACAAAAGAGCAGAGCAAGAAGGGTCGCCATCAATTGTCTCCATCCTACTATCCCACTCAGGCGGTGGTAAAAAGTCGTGAGTGATAAAAGACATAATTGATAGTTTTATTCATTGAGCGCGCTGGCGAACGAGCGAGCGCGTGTCACGTCGAAATGGCGGCAATCAGATTACGTCCGACAAAGTGACAGAGTCAAAATGGAGGACGATGCGACGTGCGCTTCCCACCCGCTGTGAAGGGCCACGTGTATACGTCGACGTGTCGGGTTGTCGGTCTCCAGAGAGCTTTTAAGCTTTCGTCACGTTCTCCGTTCATCGTTCTGTGCTCACCTTTTCGATTCTATTTTTATTTCGATCAAGAGTTTCCCGCCGATTTTCTCCGCCGCAAATGCCTATCATATATGTCTGAGTATAAGTGTGAGAGAGAGAGAGAGAGACAAAGTGATAGTTGAATGACATATTTTTGTTTGCTAAATGAAAAGCGTACTGCGCGAATAAAACAAATGGCGTTTTATAAATATATAGAGTTTCAAATAATAGCACAAACTATTTTAGAAGAGGCAAAGAATGAAGAGGTAATTTGCAATTTGTAAAATCTTCATTTGATGTTTCTGTATGTTTCAGTTTCAGTATTTCAGTATGTTTACTATAAGTTTATAACGCAATCGTGAATTACTACAAATGAAATAAGAGTAATTCCGAAGGAGGTGTAGTACGAGCACATAAACGATCAAATGGTACTAATTTAAATTTCACAACTAAATCACTGAAATAAAAGCATACTATGTACATAAAAGTGCAGATATCAGGAGAGCATAAATGAAGAGGTAGTTGTTTTCATTCTTGGTTGTAAACACTTCTCTCTGGCGTAAATAGCAAACCGACTCTTTTAAAATCTGTTTGTGCGATAGTCTTGCAGTGGTTGCGTTTTATTTATTGACTCCTGAACGTTGGCGCTGTTAAATATTTACGGCGAAACTTGGCGCATAGCTCTGCTCCTGTTACCACCCTCAAGTTCGCCATGCTGCTGTTTTATTTCACTGCTTGAATGTTTATCGCCTGCCCGCCTGCTACCTCCCTTTTACCACTTGTCCCTAACTCTCGCACACACTCTCTCTCACGCTTTCCCAGTGTGCAGCTACATCCTCATCCTCCATCTCCACACATTCGTCGAGCGCTCGAGCTATATATGAGATTTATCTAGCAGGGACACGTCGTAAACATGCCCGTTCACGATCTGATTTCCTGCTATCCGTCCGAATTCATCCAAAGATGCGGAAAAATCATCCGGGAATGTGTCGCAAAAATCGAATATATTCCACTATTCAAACCGTTACGTACGTGCAGTCGGTTCTTTATTTTGTAGGTCACTATATTTCTAGTTTTATTTCTACCCGGTGTCGTGAAAGTGACGAGTGCCTCCGAAAATGTTTTCATCGGGCACAAATAGTATAGGCGTTCACGTGTGTCTGTGATAAATACATTCGGGATACATTAAAACACATTTCAAAGTTGTGGTTGTAAACGTTGAGGTAAACGTAATTGTAGTATATCAGGAGTACATAAAATCATCGGCGATTAGACAAATCGTAGTTATCTTTAATCGAATCAGAAGATGCGGAGGTTAATGATATTTTCATAAAGCGGTATATAGAAGATATTCTAGAATTAAAACGGATGTTACTGCTCCCCTGATAGTTTATGGGACAGTAGTATATTTGCTGTGAAAATGTTTCAATCGTACGCAAATAGCAAGCTGTCAAAATGTTAATTACGTGCGCGTGTGAAAAATGCATCCCACGGGCGATAAATCCACATCCACGTGGCAGCACCCACCCACTCATACACACACACACACACACACCTACCCAGGCATATGCACGACAGTGGCGGTGCGCTACTGTCGCAGTGCGCCGTTACATGACAGATAAAAACTCTCGAGGGAACGGCGACGAGCGAGTCGGGATGCAAATAACGCTGTTATCACCGGGAATGCTTCCCAAATGGATTAGAATATAATTGGGGGAAGTGCCAGCGCCGCTTGCTAGTGTTTAATGTAAATATTTTATGATATGTTACTCGTATAACGCGCTCAGCTACACAATTTTTGCAGACATTTATATTTTGTATCAGGAGGTCAGAGTTTCAACTTCATGTTGTCATTGAGTGTTCAGATGAGATAATTCATATTTAGTAGAAGCACCTCCCGTGAATACCTCAACAATTCTCAAATGTGTCACAGGATAGCTTCAATTGTGCAAAATAGGCAAAATATAAGAATATTAACAAATACAAGGGAAACATTGAAAATTTGATGAATTATCAGGCTGACAGAAAGAAGGAGACGAGGTCAGTCAATCTAAAAACAAATCCACATTCTTATCTAAAGTGAAATATCCGAGGTAATACAAAGCAACAACATTTTTTACCAATTCATAAAACTTCTAAATTGTGACCCAGGTAATCAGAATCAGGATAAGTGGATATGAAAATGTGTTTGAATATTTACCAGTTGGCAATGTGAGGCAGATGTGCACGAAGACAAAGAGCGTCAGTGCTCGCGTGGCGCCGCAGTTGTACCGCCGTCGACATTGCCGCATGCCACCGCCGTCCATTTGGTGGTGGTGGTGTACGTGTTTGTGCGGAGGGTGAAGGTGGATGACTACCACCTGGTGCAACCTCCTCCTACACGACGACGTTTCTTCTCTCTGAATCTCACTTGTTCTCTCACTCGCCCTCTCTCTCTCGCTCGTTTTGCCTCACATACAACAGCTCCTGATACTTTGCGTAGCGTTCAAATCATCATCGATTGACGTGTGTGTGTGTGTGGGTGTGTATGTGCCTGCGTCGAGCTCGTTCTGTGCCCCTGTTACGTATCAGGCGAACGTACCAGGAGAATAGAAGATGTATATATGCGTCTGACTCTGTGTAAATGTATTGCTGAATAGCTGTAGTGTATATATGTGGTTGTTATGATGAGTGAGTAAGTGTATGAAAGAAGAACAAGAAGCGCCCTCAACGTCCAGCAGCACCAGATCGACTTCGCTGGCGGTCGTTGGGGTATTTGCGCCTGCCGCACATTATCTCCGGAGACGTCGCCGATGGTTCTGTGCTACAAATTGCAATTTGTGTTTTTCAATGTAACATTTTTAATAAAATGAAGTTTATGAAGTTTTCGAAAGGTTTGTTTATTCGGGGTTTTTGTAAATTAGGTTTTAGGTTTTTTTTTATATATTTAGGTTTTATTAGGGTTTTATCCGTATTGTGTATGTTCAGATTTTATTCCGATTAATTTTATCTAAGTTTTTACTCAGTTCTTTTACTCAGTTTTTTTTTCGACGATTATCTCAGTTGACTTAAGTACAAGTCGTTAAAGATGAGTTACATTATGATTGTGAGTATGTGTGTGTGTGAGTATGTCGCAGCGTTTATCCCTCTTCTTCGTGCGTTCTGACTGATGGCGGCTTGTGGCTGGCAGCGTCGACCTCCGGTGCTCCACTTCCTATACAGCCATTTCCCTTATTGTTGCTGCTGCTTCTTGTCCGCAACGAAAATTTGGCGGCACGCACATACAAAGACCAACGCACAACCACATGCACCAAGCACTACGCGCACACACACACTCGCACAGTCGCGGCGTGTCGCGGCGGCACGCACGTCGTCGTCGTCGTCGTCGTCTCCGCTGGCTGGCGTCGCTGGCTGCCCACTGCCGCGGCGGCGTAGGCCGGGATGCTGTCGGCGGCGGCGGCGGCGGCGGCTCGGTGGCGCTTGGGTCTCTCCGGAATGGACACGCTCCAGCCGCAGCAGGGCAGGCGGCAGAGCAGCCGACAGTGGCCGAAAGTAAGCGATCGCGCGGTGCCTGCCTGCTGGGATGCTGCGAGCCAAGCGAAGATCAATGAAGATCCGGGGGGGTGGCGCGTGCGCATCACCACTGCCGCATCGGAGGCGGCTGCTGCTGCTCCAACTGGGGACCACATGTTACCCGCGCCGCCGTCGTCGCAGACTCATCAATCCTACATTTGCTCCTCTCCTTCTCACTCCTCTGCCATACCAACGTTGCAAAACCTTCTACAATCACCTTTCTCTCTCTCCCTCTATCCTTTTCTTGCCGTATTCCCTGCATTTGTCATTGCATTCATCCTTTCACTCTATCATCGAAGCACTCTAGTGAAAGATGCAATTCTTACTCTACTCTACTGCACTATATTTGGAATTAGATCGGTTTAGGAGCATTTACGAGGAGCGCCATCAACCATTAAACTCTGAGCCATTTGTTTATTTAACTGACAATTACGGCTTAATAATTAGTGATATATGTCTATTTGCAACGCAACGAACAATAAAATTTAAAATGAGAAAACTATTTCCTTTAAAATCCACCTAATCCTGATCCTTTCTAGGAGCATTTTAGATGATACATTATTAACTTTCTTTTTATTTCTTTTTATTTTTTATTTTTATATTTTAACTCTTTTTCAAATGGTGTATGATACTGTTTTGAATCTTAACTTATTACTTTGCATATTTGAGAGCAAGTACTTAGCAATAATTTTTCTTAGCTCATTCACACAACTACTATCTTACAGTCTTATTTGAATTTGAAACAATGCGCTATTTACTTAATGGACAAAGTGCAGACTTGAGGGTAATTCTTTTAAATAAGTAATAATATTGTATAAAATTATTCTCAGTCCCAATAAATAAACCAATTTAATCAAATTCAATTATCAACCTCTCTCATCAAAATAACCTCTTCACAACCATTTAAAAGCGTAAATAATAATATTCCGCCGTTATTTTATAGATTATTAAATCACCAAAATGGGGCTATAAAATATGCATGGAATTAAGTGAATAGATAGTTAATTGAAAAGTGGATTGATTGATTAAACGACAAGGCGATGAATTTATCCCACATTTTCGCCAGCCCAAGCTAGAGAGATGGGTGGTTCAAATTGAAAACGAGGAGAGAAGAGGAAGAATGGGCGGAGAAGGGCACAAGGGGCTTCAGCTTTGTTCCTTTGACTTTTTCCTACGTAAATCAACTTCATGCTCGCCACCATTCAAAGCCGACTTGTTTACATATAAATAGACATCTCTTCAAAGATGCGACAAAAACGAAGGAGTGAGAGAGGTAGGAGTTATAATAGAAGTGAAGAGGGTACACAGGGCCTTGTGTCCTCTTGTCAAATGTAAAAACCTACGGGTTGTGGTGGAACGTTGAACTTACCGAGGAAGATAATTTGCGGTACCGTATTTACTTCTTGTTGGGTTAATTTCTAAGGAGTGTTTTATAGCCCTATGTATCTGAGGTTACGTCGTTTCTCTCTTCGAATTAAAATTTGGTTAGTTTTTTTTTTAATATTGGCTTGTACCTAAAGGTACACATATTCTTGGAAAACATGGTTTCAGTTCGATGTCTTCTATTTTCCGTCCTCTACTTTCACCCTCTCCTTTTCCTCTCATATTCCCTTTATCACACTTCATCCTTTTTTCTCAATCTCTTCTTTTCTCCTCATTCACTATTATCCTCCTCTATCCACCTATCTCTATCGACATTCTTCCACCTTTTAACTGATCCTTTTGTTTTTTCTATCTGACCTGCTTGGCTATCCATTTTTTTACCAACCTAAATGCTCAGCGGACCGCGACGAATTAAGTTTTACATTTATGTACGCCAACATCGTTAGCTAAAACACTCTGCGCCACTTGGAGGGAGTGTGATCACACATATGCCGCCCTTCTGCATATACTGCCGTCGTTGCCGTCGCGCCGCCTCCACATCTCAACGACCGCCCGCACTGATTTATAATGCCTTCGTGCAAAGCAGCGCGCTGGTGCAAAGAGGTCCCGAAACCTCAAGTGCCGCCAGCCGCCAACCGCCTACACCACCGCCCCCACCCAACGAACCACCCTCACTTGATAATATGTGTGTGCAAGAAGTGATATCCTGCTTCTGTTTGCGTTTGTTAACTGCCTCACAGCGCTCAATTCCCACAGCACCATGCGCAAATTTTATTCGTAGACCTAGACCCATTACTCTTCTCCTCTGTTTGATCAACGGCATAAAAAGTTTCAATTCAAATATTCTTTACTTGTACTAACTTTTAATTCGTGCTATTAGAGTTAATTAACTTTTTGATGAATTATTTTAGGAAACATTATTTCTATGAGCGCCATCTCAAAATTTATGTTTTTAACTGTGTATTGCGTTTAAATTCACGAAATTGTTGAATACGTGGATACTGTAATTTTGATATTTAAACGAAAATACTATAGAATGGAACACGTCCAACAGAACACACAAGAATTTAAAATAACTGAAGTATTAATTAGTAATTACACCAATATATGTTATTGCACTATCTTAGAAAGGCATACCTTCAATTCATCATGCAATAAAACAAAAACAAAAGAATGAAGAATGAAACAAATAGCAAAGCAAACTAAGTAATATTTTGTTTATCAAGTTAGCCTCGGCTGTTATATGATACCACTTACAAGGGCTTGTCATAAGTGTCCGACACCGATTTACTTTTTTTTTTTCGTATAGTACATATATATTGAAATAATTTCGATTAATATAATTTTTTCCCTGTTTTCTCAAAACATTATCCAAAGTTTAACAATTACTCCTAGATATGTACCGTTTTAATAACGATCTCCGATGTAACGGATGTTTTGCCGCGCAGTTGTCAGCGTGTCATCCTAATAAATAAATAGAGCTAAAGGTTCAAATCTTGCCCATGTTCATTTTAAATAATAAATGTTCTACAGATAAAATATTCCTTGAAAATGTTGTCGGACATTTGTTACATTCCCCTTGATAGTTTAAAGCAAACGTGATATGTCCTACTATTAAATAGCTAAACCTAGCGTTGAGTTGGTTGCCTAGGCCAGGCGGTGTTAGTAGCGCCACTATTCATAAGACGTTGCGTTTGTGGTACGCTCAGTAGCGTCACTATAAAAACGTGGCATGCGTAGTTCTCCGGCTTCTTTTCCTTTACTAATTTGGTTGAGTGTTTGTGATGTTCTTATTTGTGTTCGTGTCATTGTGTTCTAATAGAGACGTTGAAATGTTGGACATTGTGTCTTGTGAACAGAGACTTTGGGGTAAGTCTTGCTTAACTTGCTTATCCGGTAAAATCAAGGAATTTAGCTTTCAAAGATCATCCGGTCCCGTGCATTAATAAAAATAAATTAATGATATTAAAAATCTTACTTATTTTTTACTATGAATTTCATTCTACGGTACTTTTGTTTTATTACGATTATTGTAAAATTTTTACGGACTTTTTATTATTTTTATTATTGTTACTTACTATCTCTGCAAAATATGAATTTCATTCCTATTTCCATTATTCCGTATCAAATATTAATTTGAAATATTTTAGTTCTACCTCTGAGTGTCTTTACAAAATATACGCCAACATTTACGTGAGGACTAATTTAATTTTTGGCGAATTATTTTAGGAAACGAAATTTACGCTTTACCGCCCCTAACGTGGGGGGAAGAGGTGAAGGGGGCGGCGTCCGAGACCACACTGCAAAACAGGTCATCGGTCATTGCGCGAAAGTTATGTGCGCCTTTTGTTTGCGGCCATAGATGGGCGGTGTAGCGGTAGAAACTGCCATCGAATAATTAGCTATCTGTGTGGCGGCAGTGGCATAGGCGGAGGCGGCAAGCGGCGTTGAGACAAAAGACCGTGTGGTGGCAAGCAGGAAAACATTAATAGATGTCCTCCTACCTACCGCTCCACTCACTCACTCCCTCTCTTTCTAACTTTCCTTTCTCTCTTTTTACCTTTTCACATTGTCTTTTGTCTCTTTCTTTGCATAAATTAATCTCTCTCTCTCCCTCATGCTTTTTATGTGTCTTTGCTGGTTACAATATATCTTTGTCATTTTTCATGTTTTCTATATGCCCTTCTCTCTTTATTTTTATTATATTTCCTTGTAGCTTTTTCTGTCTTCGTTATTTTTGTTCTTTCTCCTTTTATCCTTATTCTATCTCACTTTCCTCTTTCATTTTTTTCTATCCATCTCTCCCTGTTTGTGTCCCCTTTTATTTTCTCTTTCGTTGTATTCATTCTATTCACCCACTATGACTGCACCACTTTATCCTCTCGGTTGCGGCCCGGCACCTCCACCATATCCTAACAGACCACTACCACCACCGCGCCGCCACCACTACCGCTGCCTCGCCCCATCGAGAGAATCGATTATAACTGCACTTTGAGTGTGACACGCGGCTGTTACAACATTACATTTGCATACAAAACACTCGGCTCACAGTGAAATTCAATTATTCAATTGATAAATTTCCACCGGCCTCAATTAAAACCATCTCTCTTACACCGCATTTCTTTTTAAAACATCAACAAATTCTTTCAACATCTTTTACAATTATATCTAATCTTTGAATAGTGTGAATGATATGTGAATAACGCTGGGTATTTGTAGCAATGTGGCAAATATATACAAGATGTATATGCAGCTGCCTCGCCGAAATAGTCCGCGTTGTGCCGCCGTGCCACGCCACCGCACCGTTGTCACCAGCCGCCTCCAGCCAACTCGGTTTGCGCGCCAAACTCTCGCGAAAAATCAATAGATCTACGAACTTTGCAGGCGTTCAGGGCTGCTGTGGCTCCTCTGCCGAAACTCGACGCGCTCCACCATGCCATGCCACCTCATTGCCGCCCTCTCTCGCCCCCTCCCACTCTCGACGACTTTTGCGCGCGTTGCAGCAGACTAGATCAGTGCGGGACTCATTCTCAATCTGCTTTTGCACCTTGCCGAAAGCGAAAGTGACTCATAAAAGACATTATTCTCCTTCGTTTTATACTTATTGTTAGCTTGCATCTCATTTTGTATATTAAACCTAACCTAAATCAACCAAAATTGAATTTAACCCTAAAATCTAACCATACCTAAGATTAAATAACCTTTTCAAATCCTAAATACTTATACTTATATACTTATACTACCTAAAATAACAAAATCTCAAACGCATATAACTTGAGGTATACATCGAAATGATTTAGGTTATGTTGTATAATGCTTTGCAGATATTCTAAATGACAGCATATAATCTAATAACTTCTTTTAACTTAAAAGAGTGTAACATATAATATAACCTGATGCAATGCAGGCGAGCTGATTTATAGCAGTCTTGATAGGCAGCGTTTTACGATGTTACTACGTCCGATAGAATTTATTAAATCGCGTAAATAGCAGCTGAGCAGTTGGCGGCGCAATTCGCCGTGTTTTCGACGGGGTCGCTCATTACATTCATTACGCATTTTTCCATTCCCGACTCGGTGCGAGCGAAGGGGACTATCAAAAAAGGGGGCCGACGGCGACGCACGCGAAGGGACGAATTATGTAATGCTTTCAGTTTCTAATTAAGTTTTAATCTGCATTAGGTTAATGTGCACAACTGTGCAGATGTCTATTACCGAAATAATTACTGTAAATATTAAACCATAAAAAGCCACATTAAAAAAAATCTGACAAAACGGGACATTATTAATTGAAATGTCCGATTAAATTTAAAACTGATAGTAAAATAACATTACAGCCAATAGATTTCAAAAATATAATAATAAAAACAAAAATATAATCCATAAAAGTAAAAAAAAATAAATAAATAAATTAATGTATCTAGACTCAGAATATTAATAGACTCAGAAATGACATAGGCAAACCGGAATGAAACAGCGATACCCCGTCTCCTGCCAATACCTACTCTTCTTCTTTTCCATCATACTCACAATGATCGCCACCTTCTCCCCCCTCTCTCAGTTAACAACTTGCCCACACAGTCTTCTTCCATTCCCAACTGTCGCATACACTCTTCAATTATTCTGAAACATTCTTTAATTCACACCTCTTATATTCTTCATTCATCCATTCTCTCTCACCCTTCTCTTCTGATCCACATCTCGCTCGTGCCAAACATTTTTTTCTCGGCATTTCTCAGCGCCATGTTCCCAAAATAAGTTGGTATTCCACCTATAACCTGGACTCGTTTATAGTCAGGGTTTTACGAATTGTTATTTATTTTAGCCACGTTGCAAGGCACGTGCAAGGTGTGGTTCGGAAGTGAGAGGATGGAAAGTGTGGATGGGAGGCGAGTTCAGAAAGTGTGTACTATGTGAGGAGGGATGGGATACCTGGGAGCATTTAGCAGGAGAATGCATGGGAATGAATCGGGAATGGGCAAGAGATATGCGAGAGGGAAAGAATGTGATTGTGGGATGGTTAGGAGAAAAGGGAGAGGGGTCGCTAGGGTGTCCGCGATACTATAGGAGAAGAGAAGAAGAGAGGATTGACTGGGGATGCTTACGAGGCGGGAGAGTGTACAGAAATTAAGAGTGATAGCAATAAGCTATTATAAGTCAGTGAAACCATCGACGATATTAGACTCAACTTTCATGAGTTATAATATCAGTTCTAAGTAATCAAATGAAAAACTGTCCCTGCAGTTTGAAGATATTTTCAAGCTGAATCCATGGCTGCATGATTTATAATCCTGGCAATACGCGAAATATGAAAAAAATGAAAAACTCTAAAACTCTACATTTTCCGGAAAAGACGTTCTTTTACACGATAGATATCTCAATAATTACCCAACATTTAGGCATAAATGTGCATATCAAAACAAACTATATTTAATGAGGAATCGATCCATACAAGGATGGGCATTCTGTACCATGCAGATTAGAAAATATTTTAGAACAAAGTTTGAATTTCACGTTTTAGTTCCGCATTTTGTCGCTACGTGGTCGGACCCGATCCTCTTCAGCAATTTTTGATTTTTTAAACAATGTTTGCGATTTTCGCTTTTATTGACAAACATTTAGTTTGTTAAAACAAGAATAGATGTCGTTACATGAAATGGAAATGTGTATAATTTTATCAATTACAGATTTCTACAATTTCTCATGGGGTGTGGTAACAATGACTCACAGTATATTTTTAGTAAATTATAAATAATATTTACAATTACAAAAAAATATTCATCTATCTATTTTTGTGTTATTTAAATTCAATTTTAAAGTGTTTTATTAAAAATATTTTTAGAATTTCATGTTTAGTAGGTTTAGTTTTGAGTTTTTCCAGTTGGCAACAGTGATGTTAACTCTTAATTCGAAAATCAACCACTAAGGTTTGCTGGCGCAGTTGCGCTTGCAAAGCGCTTCGAAAATCGACAGGCAAACGTAAGCACGAGCAAACAGAACTCGCACCTCGCCGACGAGTGCGCCCACAAGTCGCTACCGCCGCCGATAAACATTGCGTGCACGTCGATAACCCGCCTGGAAACCGTCACCTACAGCGTTGCAGCCTCCCCTTCTCTGCGTGAGTGTGTGTGTGTGAGTGGTTTAAGACAGCTAACGCGCGCGTGTGTGAGTGTTTCGGCGCCGTCACTCGGCCATCGCCCGTTTGTGTTATCGGCACGCCGTTGCCTCCAGCTCGACGAAGACGCTCGTCGGTCCCCCAGGTGCAAACCAGGTGAGTAAGTAAGCGATCGATCCACCGGCGTTCGAGAAGAAATGCTCGGGAGATCTTTATGCGTCTCACAACGTAAAATTTTCGCGTTTACTCATGAAATATGCGGGCGTACGCACACACGCTGATAGCAGTTTAATCATTTTTGTGTTTTGCAGTGCCATGAGAGCGACGCTCGCGCACGCTGGAAGTTGAAACATAACGAGGTGCCGCTTGCTTTCTTGGATGCGGTTGTTTTTTCTTTGGAAGGCGCTTAGACGGTGCACGGTGATTCAGGAGGCGTGAATCACGCTCACAATTCAGGAATTCACGTTTTATTCATTCGAAAAAGAGGTAAATAGTCTGAATTATATTGATGGAAATAGAATAACGGAGGATTTCCTTCGATTTAGCTGTGATTTCATTAAGAAATTAGGCATTTGAATGGTAAATTCAACATTTAGTTTTTGTTAACATTAATGTCACAAGTAACAAATTTTTGTTTTTAACAAAACTTATCTGTTGGAGGCGCTAGTAGTAAACATAATTTGTTTTCTGCAAACTTATAAAACTCGTCTCGAACGCACACATTTTCTAGTGTTAACACTAAATATTTGCAAACTAAAAAATCATTGTTTCAAAGATTGCAAAATTAAGTAACGTCTAACATCCTGTTAGAGAACTATACTGTTCCTGTCCGAAAAAATAACGGAAAACATTCGCGTGTGGTTAGTGAAAACCACAGGCGTTTAGTTCGTGTTTAGCAAGAGTGGATGTAGTCATAGAATGTAGAAATTAATTGTTTGAGTCATCAATTTAAAATTACAGTAGTTGTAGCAGCTAGTGGTGTCTTGTAATATATGTGTTTGGACGCACGATGCTCCGGCGCTCTGATGATAAATAAGCGTTTGTTTGTCGTTGTTTGCAGCTTATTTGGGACGCATTTTCGTCGCTCTCCTGCTAACGAACAGGCGAACAGCATCTCGTATCTCGTCCGGCACGCACTTGCTCCTAGTAGCACACAAGCACCGTCATCATAATATACATTTGTGCATTTTTCATTTCGTAAAAAGTCCACACCATGCGCGAGTACAAGATAGTCGTGCTCGGCTCGGGCGGTGTCGGAAAGTCGGCGCTCACCGTTCAGTTCGTGCAAGGCATCTTCGTCGAGAAGTATGATCCGACCATCGAGGACAGCTACCGGAAGCAGGTGGAGGTTGATGGGCAGCAGTGTATGCTCGAAATTCTCGATACTGCCGGCACAGTAAGTGTTTGTACCTCTTATTATTAATTTACGTATTTATTAATTTTTTAAACGTTACTTTTAAGTATTTATCAGCATTATTAATTAATACATGTGTCTTTTCAAGGAACAATTCACAGCAATGCGTGATCTGTACATGAAAAACGGGCAGGGTTTCATCCTAGTGTACTCGATAACAGCACAATCGACGTTCAACGACTTGCAGGATCTTCGAGAGCAGATTCTACGGGTCAAGGTTGGTGGAAATATGTTTCGTATGTTTTTAACGTATTCTGCTTCGTATTTTCATGTTGGCATTGTGGTCATGATAGATCTGCGTAGGAAGTGTGTTATCGCACTTCCGGTTATTTGGTTGCTAGTTTCCATGTAATTATCAAATGCTGTTTTTTTCGTTGTTACCCGTGTTAAAGAATTTGAATGTTTGGATGTGTCTGGTGTATGTGTTAGAAAATACGGTGAGTATGTATGCACACATGTTGGTGAGAGAGTTGTAGTGAGTATTTTTATCATGTGGAGAGTTGAGGTAGTTGGAAGATTATTTATTGATTGAGCGTGCTTGCTTTTTAGGACACAGACGACGTCCCCATGGTGCTGGTCGGCAATAAATGTGATTTGGAGGAGGAGCGCGTCGTTGGGAAAGAACAGGGCATCAATTTGTCGCGCCAGTTTAACTGTGCCTTCATGGAGACCTCCGCCAAAGCGAAAATCAATGTTATCGACGTGAGTACCTCTTACACTTTTATTTATTGCTAGAAAAGTAAGCCTTTATATAGACGATAGACACACTCCCTCCAATAATACTATTCTTTGGTTAAGAAGGAGAGTGTTTCAATTGTCCAACACGGATTTGAATGAAACTTTTTGTACGTGTAGTACATATATGGAAATAAATTATGTTAAAGAGATTTTATGCCGTTTGCCCAAAAAAAATTCAACATTTTGTATTTATTGCTTTAACAGCAGCATTAGTCGTCTACGCGCGCGTTTACTCGCGCCAAGGTCGCTCTGCATGCAGGTGTATTGACGGTATGCCACGTTATACCGCACCGCGAATGTTACTGTTAAACCAATATATACCAAACTTTGAATTTTTTTTTTGCCAACCGCCCCAAACGACGTAGAATCCCGTTAACACAATTTATTTCTATATATGTTTCATTAAAATTCCTATTGGACAATTGAGACACTCCTGGTAAGATAATTTCAAAGTTTTCAAGGTTAGAGATTTTATGGATTATAAAAAATGAGACATTGATAAAAAATATTCTAGAAAGCATTAGAGCATTATAAGATTAACAGTAATACGGTCTGAATAATGTTATTTGATAACACATCCTCTAATGCGTATACTTCACTTTTTTTCTACTTCTGCAGAATTACGTATACATTTTAGCATGATTTTGATTATAATCAATCAAAATGTCATTTTCATTTCTTAAAATTATTTTCACACTTAGTCGTAGGAAAAGTATAGTGTACAACTCGCATGGAATGCCCTTTCCTCACTCCAATGAGTTGCAGTCATCTTTTCAGTATAATGTTATTTCATAACACGTTTTTCAGCACACATTTTAACTCCTTTTGTAGAATGTACACATTTCAGTATCGTTTTGATTAAGAGATTATCATTTTCACACATAGTAGTCGTAGGAAAAGTATAGTGTACAACACCCATGGAATGCCCTTTCCTCATTCGTATGAGTTACAGAAATCTTGTCTGTATATGTTATTTGATAACACACTTTTTCATATGTAAACACTTTTCTACTCCTCTTGCACAATGGACATATTTCAGCATCGTTTTGATTAAGAAATTATTTACGTAGGAAAATAATATATAATATGTACATATTAACGATTTCGAGTAAGTTATAGATATTAACAGTCTACGGCTGATTGTAATAGTACTAGTAGATGAATACATTTCAGTATTATTTTTATTAAGAAATGCCAGATGTATCTTTAAACTTTTCATAGCTTACTGAGTTAACAATGTGGTAATGGTTCCTATAATTCCGCCTTGAAAAAATTCCGTCCAGAAAATTAATGTTTATCAACAAAGAGAACAACTAAAGCTAATCATTATTATTTTCACTCATAATAGTCGTAGAAAAAGGATAATATTCAGTTCGCATGTAATGCACAGTATTCACTCGTATGACATGCAGCACTCGCCTTCGGCCCGTTCCACAATTTGTCATACTCGTGAACAATGTATTATATTATAAGCTCATTATACATTATACTAATACACACATACGCTATTGTGTATGTTTATAACAATATTGTCTATTTGTCTTTCGCAGATATTCTTTGACTTAGTCCGACAAATCAACAAAAAATCACCGGAAAAGAAACAGAAGCAGAAAAAGAAATCACTCTGTGCGCTTCTTTAAAACTCCGCAAAGCCAAAAAGAAGAAAGTAACATGCAAACACAACACAATCTTTTTCTTAAGTATAAAGTATACATACAAGAATATATTATTAACAAAAAGAAAGAATCATACGAAACTGCAATCTGCAATCGACGCCGCCATTCAAACTAGGAAGAAGAAGAAGAAGAAAAAAAAAACAAGAAAATCTGTCCGAAAATACAATTTACTAATAATTGCAAACGAATAACAGATATTTGCAAAAAATGGCGCGTTATTCAACGGTGTTTCATTTTCGAGTATCCGCGAACCAAAATCGATTGCAAAAACTATTATTATTTTATATATAGTTTATATATCTGCGAAGATACGACACACGGAGTGCTCAGTGGGCAAAAAATAATGTCATTTTTAGGATAGAGAAAAAAGAAGAGTGTAACTTGTTGAATGGGCAAACGGGGTAAAAACAAAAGTTACAAAAAAAAACAAAGCGACACTTTAAAGATTCTTTTAGAATATCATCGAAATATAAAACAAGCATAAAATACATACAGAAATCACTAAAACTGAAGATGGAACACTATATAAATATTGTAAACAATTTTTTTAAACACATTTAAACAGTGCTATTATTTTAAAACATAATATTTACGTACGCATAATATATATATTTCTAAAATTTATGGAAATCAACATACCAAATTTGTTTCGAAGCGAAATGGAGCGAAAAAAAGGGGATCTGTGGCGTTGTACGCATGCAACCAGCATATTTGGGAGGTGGAATTATTAATAAAAGTCATAACTTTTGCAGTAAATGTAGTTATTTTCTATTAGAATGCTGCTGTTTTATTGATTTACCGAGAAAATTAAGGTTTTCAGAAAAAGTGAATTTGAAAATATGATGGATATTGATTAAAAATTATTGAAATGTGATTTTTAACGTTGTGCTGGTTGCATAATTACGACGTTAACTGTTTTCATTTCTGAGTTATGATGAAAGGGGGGCGCCAAATGTTTATACGACTGCCAATTATTATATACAAGAAGAAAAGTTGTACATTGAATGATTTTCCCCTCATCTGTGTGTTGTTGTTGTTGTTGTGTGTTTGTCTTGTTGCCCAAAGACTGCGCGCCTTCCTCGAACGTTTTGATTTTCCTCTCGAATTTTTACCATTTGTTGTGTCTCCTCTTTTACTACGTTTTTTTTCGATTGCGTCGACCATTTCTCAGTACACACTGAAACATCTATATATTTTTATTAAACGATGTTCGGATGTTTGTAATTTTTCCTGCGTAATAACACTTTTGTTATCACGTGTTTTTCTTGAAATTTAATTATTATTTTTTCAAATACGCACCCGCCCAATTTACGCGAATTTTGTGATTTTTGCAAAGTCGCAACGCCGTATTGCGAGATATGAGGCGTTTTTTTCCTATTCAAACCAATTGCTTCCAATTGAATGTCAAAGCGGTTGATAAAAAATATGCACAAGATGATAATGAACAAATTTTGGTGGAATATGAGCAAGGAAAACACGATTTTAATATTTAAGCCAATTTGCCCCCGAATTTAAATTTACATTTTTTGAACGGATATAATTGAGGAATAATGATGTTGAAATGGGAGAGAACAACAGCTCGACGGGGCTTGTTTTTCATTTCACTGATGGATGATGCATGAGATGAAGAGAATCAATAAAATGATGAGAAATATGAGAGAAAGAAAGAGCTGTATAAATCAATCTCGTTGTTTTTAATATAAATGTATGTTAATTGTATTCGAATAATTACACTAAATATAGCGAAATTCAATATTTTCGTCTTGCGTGTCCATGTCCTGATTGCGAAAATGTTATGAGATGTGAGAATTATTTGATTCGAATATTTTTTCCACATTTTTATATGAATACGACGGTACAAACAATGCCTGTTAAATTAAGTGTTAACATGTCATCGATAGTGATGTCAAAAAAATTATCGGTATCGATACCACGTGTCGATACTTATCTGCTTTTATGGATACTTTAATTTTCGATACTTATCGAACCGGTCATTTTCGATACTTTTTGACATGCCCCCACACTGAGGCCATCTGTTAATCAATACCACCAATTAGGATGTTTTTAAAATACTTGTTGCATTGTTGTTTAGTATCGATACTTCCCTGCGACAATGTGTATTTTCGATACCAATAAGTATCGATACTTTTCTTCGACACTTGGGTATCGAAAGTATCTGAGTTTCAAAAGTATCGATACTTCGTGAAAAGTTGACATCCATAGTCATCGACCCCTCAGAAACCCCCACCCCATTGTTTGCAGGCAACAAAGAAGAGCATTTAGGCTGAATCTCGGGTAGTAAACACGCCGTTATCATGAAAAAGAGCGTATTTTGTAAAAATGGGTTGTCAAATTTAAATTAACAATTTTATTATCTAAAAAAAAAAACTGCAGTTAAGCAACGTCGGACGTAGCTAGGCGTTGGATGGGTAACCACCTGGTCTCCCCACTCAACAAGTGGCTGCGGCGCCGTCCGTGAACTCCTGATTTCGCGGTAAAAACGTGAATGAAGATTGGGCGATTCATTTGCAACGATCCCCGGAAAAAAACCATATGCACAAAAAGTTCAGAGCAAGTACCATCAGTTGCGAGACCGGATTGGGCCAGGTGAAAGTTACTATTCCCTTACACCACTATGTGGTAGAAAAAGGTTGTTAAATAAATAGAAAAAAAAAAATATATATATATATATCTAAAAATACAATAAGTAATACGTAAAGCTACTTAAAAGAACACAATTAAACAAAGAATACCAAGGCACAACAGCTAAAACTTAAAATCTAGATAAACAAAGACAAACTACAATTGTTTCTTAAACATTTTCTTAGAAAATGTTTAGATCAAGTTTTCTCAAAGAAAACTCCTTAAAAATACGATTATTTGATTTTCTTAAGATGAACACGTTAGAAATAATGCGGAACATATTTCTTCTGCTTGTGAGTTCTTTTTTTTCAATGTTCGATTAACTTAGGTCACATTAAAATTAGAATTCCATCACCTATTTCTAATAAGTTAAGTAAGTTGGGCTAAAATACGAAATTTAGATAACCATCGCCTTTTTGACGCACTCGGTGACGAACTTCTCACGCGCATTGTGGCACTTTTGAAGACCGAGGAAACGCTCGATCTTTTGCAGTGTTTCCGCCGAGAATTTCTCGCCGCGAATGTCGGTAATAATCTGTGCCTCGCCAGTGAAACCACTGGTCAATAGACCGGGTGGCACCACCAAGGAAATATCGCAGATTTTGCCGTTTTTCACATCGAGTTTGACGCGTAACTCGTTGGAGTCGGTGCGGTTGTTCAACAAAGCTTGTGGGACTTGGAAACTGCGGAAGATGGAGAATTCCGGCGTGGCACCGAAACACCACTGCCATTGCATCAAACGATCGCGGATGGAGGCCAAACCTGGGAACCATTTGTCGGTCGGATTGATCATCTGGAAGCCGCGCTGTTGGCGCGCCAAATCCTCACCGCCATCTTGGATTCGGCTGCCATTTTGTACCGAGCGCATGAACTCCCAGCCGATGGCGGAGAGCAGAGCGGAAGTGGATGCTTTCGGTGCGATTTCTTTGAGATTTAGAAGGTTGGCATTCATCTAAGGAAGTTTAAGTTAATTAAGATAATACTCAAAACCTAAGTTTTTATCAGATTTACTCGTGGAATTATTGGCTTAATGACATGATAAAATCGAGTACATATTTTATCATGTTTTTAAAGCTTTTGGATGATGCAAAAGCGAAAGTTATTGCATTTTAAGGTCACGCGCTCGTAACGAATGTAAACAAGCAACAATTTCTGAAATAATTTCATGCTTTGTGATAAGTGATGGTAGATAAGTTTGGAACGACCGGGATTGAAAGGTCGCCATTGGTTGACCACATGCGAATCGGAAATATTTCGTGAACTTTGGCCGACATGCAATACATGCTTACCTTCTCATTTCCAAGGACATCGAACATGTTCTTCTTGTTAACATCAACGTGGAGGGTGCAATTTTGATAGGATGAGGCTTTATTTTCGGCTTGTACGTTTTCGCCGTTTGCGGTTAACTGAAATTTGAATTTTTGCAGTTTAATAATAGTAATAGTGAATATTGTCTTACGTAAAATATTCAAATATCTCCATTAACATGCTATATATTGAATTTTAAAACATTTACTGACCTCCATGTCATAGAAACATAAGTTCTTGTTATTATCCTTAGCGGAAACACCATACTTCCGGAAGATTGTTCTTGACATCACTCCGAGGTTATACTCAGGTGTCACACCTTCACCCAAGAAAGTAAAATTCATGAGACCTTCATCATGATACTGAATACCAGCGTCAGCAGGACGACGCGCCAAAGTGACAACATCTTCCCCATTCGGGATCTTCTGGCTGGTCGTGTGAACATCCAACCAAGGATTACCCTCCTTGCCAAGCACCACACAGGGAGCGTTTTGATAATACAGCATAATGTTCACCTTCGTCAAGTCCATATTCTTGTGCAGCCATTCCTCCAAAGCTAAGTTGGTGTAGATATCATTAGATTGCGAGATGAAGACCGCCTTTTGTGCATTCTGCTTCTTCATCGCACGCGTCGTGAAGTGACGTGCCGAGTTGGCGATGGTTTGCATTCGTGAAACGAGCGCCATTTTGTCTTTTCAATTGCTGTTTAAACGTTTAATCAGTCTGTTTTATATCACTTTGTCTGTTGTTTTTTTCTGGCAATGTAGAAAAGTTGTAGCTGTTGTGCCTTGAGTAAGGTACTTTGTATAGTTGTCTTATTGGGCGAAGGTTACGGAGACGTTTTTATGCGCCGCTTGCATAGAAATGAGATAATCGTGCACGTCGAGGGTTTGATGCAACCACTTCCACGTTTGGTGCAGACTGCAAATTCGGTAGCGGATGCCAAGGCAGTCTCCAGAACTATGTATCATTCTATTTTGTGGCCAACTGGAGAGGAAAATGTGTTCGGTCGACGCAAAAATTACTGAAAATTCAAAAAAGATTGATTTTACTTTTGGTTAAGTAAGGAAAGATTTTGTATAATGGGGATGAATGAAACTATGGGGAACAGAATGCCAATAAAAGTATCTATCTATCTTTTGGGAATGTTACCAATCATTAGGGGCATTTATGCACTATTCAGATTCGAGATAACAACTGGATAACTATATCATTGGAAAAAAAGAAGTATTCTATATATAAAGAGGAAAGGTAAAATTGGGAAATATAAACATAAATGCATTCAATTAAGGAAAATTTTAAAATATATTCATGATGAGCGAAATTTTGGAAAGTTACCAAATTTTAAAGCTGCTTATGTACTATTCAGCTTCGAGATAACAACTTGATATTTATATCATTTGAAAGGGGAAGTATTCTATGTATAATGAGGAGAGAAAGAATTGGGAAATGCAACCAGAAATGCATTTAATTGAGGAAAATCCAAAAATATATTAATGATAGGCGAAAGTGTGGAAAGCTACCAAACTTTAAAGCTGCTTATGTGCTATTCATCTTCAAGATAACAGCTTGATATCTATATCATTTAAAAAAGGAACTGTTCTATGTATAATGAGAAAAGGAGAAATTGGCGGAAACAACCGGAAATGCATTCAATGGAGAAAAATCAAGAAATGTATTCCAAATAGGCGAATATTAGGAAAGTTACCAAATTTTAAAGCCGCTTTTATACTATTCAGCTTCAAGGTAACAACTAGATATCTATATCACCTTGAAGAAGAAGTATTCGGTGTACAATGAGGAAATATGAAACCTGAGAATATAACCGGAAATGCATTAAATTGGGAAAAATAAAAAATACATATTCATGATAGGCGATATTTTGGAAAGTTACCAAACTTTAAAGTCGCTTAAGTGCTATTCAGATTCGAGATAATAACTTGTTAAGTATATCGTTGGAAAGAAGAAGTATTCTATATATAATGAGGAAAGGTAAAATTGGGGAATATAACCGGAAATGCATTAAATTGAGAACATAAATCTAAAAATATTCATGATAGGCGAAATTTTGGAAAATTATCAAAGTTTAAAGCCTCTTATATACTATTCAGCTTTGAGATATCAGTTTGCTATCTATATCATTTGAAAGAGGATATATTCTATGTATAACGGGAAAAGGTAAAATTGGGGAATATAACCGGAAATGCAATAAATTGAAAAAAAAAAAACAATCAAATATATTTATGATAGGCGAAATTTTGGAAAGTTACCAAACTTTAAAGCTGCTTATGTACTGTTCAGCTTCGAAATAACAATTTGATATTTATATCATTTGAAAGAGTAAGTATTCTATGTATAATGAGGAAAGGATAAATTGGGGAATATAACCGGAAATGCATTAAATTGGGAAAAATGTAAAACTATATTCAAAATAGGCGAATATTTGGGAAATTACCAAACTTTAACGTCGCTTATATACAATTCAGTTTCAAGATATCAACTTGATATCTATATCATTTGGAAGAGTAACTGTTCTGCTAACCACGACAAAAAAGAAAATCTGGGCATAAAACCGGATTAGAAGCAGAGCATAGAAAGTTAAATTTAATTTTACGTATATTTTTGAAATTTAATCAACCTTAGAATCGTTGCTGAACATTTTTACATTGACTTGAAGCCGTTAAGCCAATGTTTACTTGAACTAGTTATGCTAAGTGAGCATGGAGCAAACAGACGGTGCGCAAATATTCGACCCGACATATGAGATAGGTGTAATAAAAATCACAACAAGCTAGACACAACAAACTCGTGCCTATCATCTCAAGGTAAAAGCATGATTGGAACGTGACTTAACGTAGGTCGATTGAAGTTAACGCATCTGAGAAAAATGCGCACAGCGTTAAAAACAAAAAATATATTCCTACGTCTACTGAGGCAGCAACAAAGAGCGAGCTCAAAGTCCAATTGGATAGCCCATATTTACTCAGCCAGTTACTCAGCTACACACGCGCTGATCACGCATACTGAGCATGATTGAAGCATTACTTATCACACTTAGAAAGCGCGAATTTCGTCAAATTGTTATTAATTTGTTGAATTATCACTTGCATTGAATTGTTTTTTGACGTTTACCAGACAAGTAGTGCTGATACAAGTGTACTTATGTACTTATCGCACTTAAGTTAAGTCTGACAACTTACATTTTACGTAAATTTCGCACAAGTTGCTCGGTTGTATCGGCGGGCAAGGCTTCGAACCAGTTTTCGAAAAAGGTAAAATAATACAGAAGTCGCGCTTGACACGATGGCAAAATGCAACTGAACTGGCTGCGCGCGCCGACTCGACTTAAGTATGCGTCGCCATTACCAGCAGGGGACTCGCAGAGTCCGATTAGATTCGACTCCCCGCAAACAGGATAATCATGGTGATTAAGCACACTAGCTTAACAAATATGTTGTTGACAATTTTCGTGGTAGTGTTAAAGTTCGCATACGTTTTTGCATGATTTCGACGCGAATCTATATTTAGATCTGCTTCAAATCTGAATTTAACGTAGTAACAATTTTGATCTTTGGGATTTTGTGCTTTTATCAGTGCGGGTATTCGAAGAGAGTAATTTTATCACGTGCTCACAGTTGGCGCAAACATTTTTTTATCGTATTTTGTAGCATGGGATCATTTTTTGCGAATTAAGGTCATATTTGCGATTTGGCGAGTGTTTATGCGCGCAATTGTTTATGAGATAATACCTTGACATTTTAGAGGAAATTTTAGTTACTAAAATCATTTATCTTTGAAAATAATTTATGATTAAATTAAAGAAGGCTTTCGATTTTCAAGCAATTCTTCAAACTTTTGATAGTCACGTGATAGCATCATCATTTGATAGTTAAATTGTTTTATCTGTAAAATGTGGAACACAAACATTCGATTTTTGATAGTCGTATAATTGGGAAGAGAAATCGTGAACATTTACAAAATATATGCTTAAGTTGAAGGCCTGAA
Organism: Weissflogia rhopalogaster; assembly: GCA_019419845.2. NCBI lineage: Eukaryota > Metazoa > Arthropoda > Insecta > Coleoptera > Staphylinidae > Weissflogia > Weissflogia rhopalogaster. The sequence goes on along the minus strand of WSZQ02000004.1, from coordinate 2,827,570 downwards.
ACACACACATCAGAATCATGGTATCAATTTGATATCTATATCATTTCAAAGGGGACAATTATATTAATAATAGGACAAAGAAGAATATTCGTAATTAACAAGAAGTTATAGGGAGTCAGTCAGGGAGCAAGTCCTTTGTGAATTGCAATCTGCAAACTCGGATTTAACTGGACACAGCTGGCTTATTAGCCCCTTAATCCGCGTTGCATGGAAACCGCGCTATAAGAAACTCAGAATTAGCACAAATCACATCATTCGTACCGCGTTATATGGAGACCAAAAAATACAAAATACAAGATAAATTATAAATTATTATATAGGTAAACGAGGTTTCCAACATTCGTTAAGATTGTCTTAATGATATAAAGTTAGTAGGAAGTGGACATGTCAAAAAAATATCGATATTGATAATTATCGATATATCGGCCTCAAAAGTCGATATTTATCGATAATTTCATTCTCCATAATATCAAGATATCGTCATTGAAATTTGATATTGTTTTGACATGTCATTGATGTAACCGCCAATGCATAACATGATATAAAATTAAACCAACCACTGTTTAACGGTGATTTCTAGCAAAGACTCGTAGAGGTCGCTAGTGTGCAGATTATTATAAATATTGACATTTATTGCGAATTTTTCACAAAATCGAAAATTAGTTAATGCAATAAAATAACATGAAAATTTAAAATCATTAATATAAATATCGACTATTACTTAATATAAATATCGATATTTCTTTCATTTATCAAAAACACGAAAATATAAATTATTCTCAGTTTAGACATCATTATTCTTATCACGAATATATGCTAGTAACACTAGTAACAAGGTCCTGTGGAATTTAATCATTTTTTTAATCATTTTTAGAAAAATTTGAGACACAAAATACATTTTCAGATATATGTAGGCAGTGTAGTATCTACATGATTTGTTAGCTTAATTAATCTACTATATATCTACTATATTTTTAGTCCTATAGAAAGGCTATACATTCTATAAAAAGAATGAAAACTATGAAAGGGCGTAATTTATACAATTATTTAATTAACCTAATCAGATACAGATTTATGTAGGCAATGTAGTATCTACATGATTTGTTAGCTTAATTAATCTTCTACCTTCCACAATGAAAATTAATCCACGTGAAGATATAGAACCCTATCAAAACTTTCTGTATCATACAAAAACCTATTTTTAGTCCTACAGAAAGGCTATACATTCTATAAAAAGAAAGAAAACTGTGAAAGGGCGTAATTTATAGCATTATTTAATTACACACATAGCTGTCAATCAATAAAAGAGCGAGTTTTGAAGGCTGCGTCGAAGACTGTGAAATTGGGCCGGATATAATCGATCCAACAAGATTTGCATCCGCCGCACTTTGGCTTATTAAATCCTCTTTCTTATCATATCACTTGTGCTCCGTAATGTGGCAACGTTTGCGCACGTAGGAAAGAGAGTTGGTGAATCACCTGGTTTGTGTTTGTGGTCGCCATGCAAACGCAAAGAGAGCGCCAACGAAAAAAAATGCCTTCGAAGCGTTGAGTTTCGCTACGAAACAGTTCGATAGTAAACCGCCACCAACAGCCGCCACCACACAGGCCTCACCACAGTTCTCTGCCAATAATCACCCTATCGACCGCAACACACATATTGTATTGTTTTGATTTGCGACGTCATCGTTTTTGCTAAGTTTACTAGCGCTAAACTAGTGCTAAACACAAATAGTGCTTGTGCGAATTTGTACGAATGTGAGTGAGAGTGTATGTAGTTTGTGCATGGAAACTATGAGTGCAAATTGCCATGCAAATTTCCTGACCTCTGCGATAATAATCTGACATATTTTGCGTTACGGAGCGAAAAGGGAGCGCATAAAAATACGGCGAAAAGAAATGCAAATGAATTACGGCGAGGTCGATGTGAGACGGCGTAGAAAAGTGGATTTGCACGTGCCTTCGTCGTCGTTGCGGCTACGGCGTCGTCTCAGCGCACCTGAAACCCTAATGCGAAAGTAAGTCCCCACCTCTTCTTTGGTCTGATCCTTGGAAAATTATCGACATTCGCGATTACAAAGCCCCAGTCCTAGTTTTGTACAATAACCAATCAGTAACTGACCTAAGTGAAAGCAAATTTGACCTAAATCATCAGAATTCACTGTTGCTGATTTACGGCCTGAAGTCGATAAAGTAGAGCTCCACTCCTAGAGTAGGGAGACCACTTTTGTGGACACTTCTACTTCAACTTTGCACACGTGCAGTTCACAAAATACGAATAATGTCGAATAATTTTACCAACTGGTAAGAATTTAACTAAAATTGGCACGACATTTATTACTTTCAAAGAATATAATTAATATATTCGTAGGCATAAATTAGCCAAAGAAAGATCAACCTCCCAGGAGAGTCAATCAGACTCACAATCAGATAGTTGGTGTGATTTACCTCGTGCCAGTGAGTCAAATCTCTCAAACTTTTCGAAATCAAATCGCCGAAGTCTCAATCAGGATATACGCAAATCGACGTTGATGAAACGCTTCTGGGAATCTTCTCGGGGAAATCTTCAATCGCCATCTTCTTTTCCTTCGTCTTTCGCCGAGTGGCAACATGGAGGCTATAGACAATCAAAACAAAGTTCTTCGAAGAGTCTTTTAAGTTTGAGTGAGTCTCCTAAGCATAGACCTACACTTCAACACCATAGTTCTTCTAAAAGACACTTTGAAGGTTCGAAAACTGAAGAGGACTCGTATGTTGTTTATACGAGTACCGAGACAGCAAGGACTGATGTGAGTGATCCATACCCGAGTACTTCTGCAAGTCCGGATGTGGATCGAACCAATCCAGAGACCAGAGCGTACCGGATTAACAATAGTGGAATTAGTGAGACTTCGCAACATGACCTTCCAAGCCTTCCCATCAAGTACCAATTTGAGATTGGCGACCCTAGTAGTCAAGTGCCTTTGAGAGATTACGAAACAGGTAAAAAAGAGTGTCCGAACTTAAATTATGCTGAGAAAAAGACCAATTTGAATGTTATTACAAATGTGGAGTTGAGCCAGTCAACGTTAAATATGATCTTCAATCAAGTCATGCAGGATGTCCTGCAGCAACCTCCTAGTAACTCTGAGGTTCTTCAAGAGAACGTTACAAAGCAAAAGGCTTTTAATTGGAAGTTGAATGTGGATAACTCACAATCGCAGGAAAAAAATAAAGATGCCTTGAACGAATGTACAAATGGGCATATACCAAATTGTTCTGAAGAGGTTATAGGTAAGATTAACATTGGTAGTCCTTATCGGAACAAAACGACACCAGTTCTGCGACTATCAGCATTACCTCGTACAACTTCTATGGAAGTGAATACGTCATCCAATGATTCTTTTGACAAGGACTCTGATACAAGTTTGGTAGACTCTCTAGATGACCCGGCTTCACCCAGATTGAAAATCAAACAAACCAATATCAATATTACTAAAGAAACCACTATAGTTGAAGATAACCTAAAAAAGGAACAAGTCATTAAGAAGTCTTCCGTCTTCTATATCCCCATAGATGATCCTGATCCCTCGGCAAAAACGGAAGATAGTCCCCAGGTTTCAAATTCTTTACCTTCTAAACTCCGAGACAAACTTCTGCAAAGACAATTGAAACGAGAGGAGAAACGTCTTCAGGAAAGACTCAAGTCTTTCGATTTAGAGAATGGGAACTTAAGTGGTTACTTCTCAACTAGTTCTGAAATGTCTAATATAAGTAAAAAGACGCCGAAGACTTACCGAAAGGCTACAAAGACGTCTACAACAACTCTACCTCAAATTGACTTAAGTAAGGAATATACTAAGAATACAAGGACAAGTTTGTCAAAGACAAAGAAAACAGTCCAACTTCCCAAGTCTCAGGCCAAAACACAGGAGGTGAGGAAATCTTCAAAGAAGATTGAAATTTTAGAAATTATGGAGATAGTGGAACCTGAACGTGCTGTTAAAAAGTCCCGTATCCCCGTGTTTCAACATTCTGGTCTTGGAAGTGGTGGTTCAGGAACAAAGTTGCCGAAATTGAAACCAAAGCCAACTTTCCTTGACTTTGGTGAGATGGGTCAACCCGGAGATCCTAAACTAGATCAACTTATTGCGAATATTTTGATTGACACACTCAATCATGAAGATATTAAAGACAAGAAGGTAGCAAATGCCCCAGAAGATGTTCCCCATGAAGGAAGAAACAATAATGGAACGAGTCTGATTGAAGAAGCTGCAGATATTTTAACGAAACAAGTTTTGGGTAATAATAATTTACGACCTGAAGTGGCAGGGAGTGAGAATACAGAAGATATCCCAAAGGGATGGATTACTTTCTATATGCTGCAAAAGACCCAATCTCCGGAGAGCACGTCGGATGAAGGTAGTAATCTTAGTAAAGTGCAGCTCTAAAAGCTACCAAGCTACCCCATACAAAACAGTACAATATGTAAATCTATTCTTATAGCAATAAATTACTATAATTAGAATAATTAGTGTCTTTCAAATGCACGTAGACTGCTTCAGTTGGGAATGCTCTGTCTGTATTTTAAGCTCGGTATCTTTCTCTTCGGTATGTAGATGAAAAATTAGTCAATATACAAATATAGTGTAATTATTGGGTAAAATTGGACAATTTAATAATGGGTAATCACATGATATTGGTAATGCTTGAAATATCTCTTATGATGAGGCCTTCCAGATGCCAGAATGAGAGGTCTGAGAGAAGTCTGGTAATTTAATACGCGTGTTTAGATACCACAAATCTGTTTTTTTTGTAACGACAATTAATGTGATGCCGAAGAATGAATGAATGTCAGAATTAAGAGAAGTTCAGCAATCAGAAGATGTACATGAAGGATATTCTAGGAGTCAGAGCTTAGCAGGAGTCTGTGGATACTTATTGCTGGAGTGACTAAGCCATCTCGGCGGGTTGAGGCCGCTTTCGAAAAGGTGTGACATAATGTCACTAGGAATGGAGGGAAAATCTGTGATCATCGCATACGGGTCTTGCGACTGATGCGAGGGACATTAGGAAGCCATAAAGAATGGTCCTTTGACAAGGCACACGATTTTGGGATTAACATGGACGGTCACGAGATAAGCTAAAGTTACAATAGAAATATGATAGAAAACAGATGCATACACTAGAAGTTTGATGTGAAATGAATAGAATAGACTGATAGCGCCAGTGATACTAATAGGCCTAGAATAAATATAATAATAAGTTGTTTTTTCTGATCTGAATTGTAAAAAAAATTGAAAAATGTCAGGGACTGGAGTCCCTACAATATGATATTGGGAGTGCAAGAAATACCTCCTAGAATTAGGTCTTCCAGTTGCGAATAAGGGTAATTAGAAAAAAAATATATAATTTAAAGAAAATCGTTTAGAATTTCCCCCTTCTTAGAATAAGTTGTCGAATTGCAAAGGATGTTAAAGGAATACAACCCTAAATAGATTGTAACTTTGGGCCCGCATTTTATACCTTCCTCCTTTTTAAGAATCGTCTTAAAGGGATTGAAGGGATCATTTCAAGTCGTATCTTCCATCTAACGTTTAAATTTACCTGAAGTCTAAATATGATACTCTTAATTAATAACCAAAATCAATTTTTGCTCCTTTTCCTTCGTATCTTATGTAATCAACGACTGCACGTAGATTGCTTAAGCTCTTAAATCTCCGTATCAGTTTTTGATAAGTAAATACAAATCTAGAGCTATTAGACTTTTATTTAGGAAAAACTGGACATGGAAAAAATGAGACGTTTGTACAAAGCAATTCGAACAAATGTAAATTACGCCGAAGAATGGAAGCTGAAAACAAGACAGCACCAGGTAATTTATTGCCATCACCATTAAGAGTTATTAATCTCTGTTTTTGAAGGATGGAGTGTTACCTTCAGTAATACCAACGTTGAATCTGAAGAACCTCCGGAAGTGGAGATGAAATTTAAGTTCCCCACGTTAAAATCGAAGAGCATTGAAGATAAAACTCGAACTTCAGGTTAAACATTTTAAAAGACTAGTAATTTAGTAATACACTAGTAATACTAGTAAAACAAAAGGGGAATTATAAAAAATGAATAACTTAGGGTGAACATGGGTTTCCTAACCCTTTTTATTCTAGGCTTAACCTACGAAAATATCTGCAACGCTCCTTCAGAAATACAAAAGTCCAAACGCTTCCTGGAAAAGCCAAATCTTAAAATCCGTCGTCGCCAGATCATACTCTCGCCACGTGCTACAAAGACCAGTAAACAACGAAGTCTCTTGAACAGACAGAAACATTTCGACCAGGAAGATCTCCCCGATCTCCTCTCAATCAGCGGGAGTGGACTACATCAAATTCGAAGATTACCACGATTAAGTCAATCAGTTTTAAGGAAACTCCTTCAGAAGTTAGAAGATGATGAAGATAAAAGTGCAAATTAATTTATTGTATCTTGTTGGAACATAAACATATTTTGATGGACTATGGAGGAATTACTTCCCATAGCTTCTGCAAAGTAAACCCTTCCTTAATAGTTTCAATAGCCATTCCTAGTTCCTCGGAATAGACTGGGAGACGATCCTTAGCATGACCTTCATCTGCTAAATAAGCAGTGAGAACGTTGGTCATCTCCCCCTTAGGTTCCTCAACCTCGTTGAAGTCATCAATGATCATCTGGGAAGGTGCTTCCGTTTGACTTTGATGAGACCAATTGAATTCGACCCCATAGATTGGGTCTTTGGTATAAACTGAGTGTAGACTAGCTAGTTCTCTGAAGATATTCTTCAGTTTTTCTTCCGGATCAATGCGAAAACCCAAGATGTAAGTCCCACTTGTTATAACTAGAGCTGTACCAAATTTGGAGTCGCGTATTTTAATCTGTAAGAATACGAAATGAATGGGGAACCACTTAAAATGGATCGATTTTCTTTGTAACTGATTCAATCTGAAGATAGGGTAAGGAGATGTTAAATCCTTCGTTCATATCAGCAAACCAGACTATTCTGACATTGGTGATGATCAGGGTGCCCAGACTTCCTTGATCACTTGAGAGATTCCAGACGCCGTGTAGAGTTGTAAAGACTTGTTCTAACGGTAAGATTTTTAATTGCTTATTTTGGACCACAGCCCCACGTAGTTTCAACTCTCGGTAGAGTTTCGAGGATAAATAAGCCCTGAGAACATATGTTTATATAGCCCTGACCTTGATACTCTAGGCTTAATCCTATAAACTTTACTTGTGAACACCGAGAAGTGATGTAAAGTGCCGCATGTTACCAGGGATCAAATTAGTGAAGATAAACTCAAAGCGAGTATTGTTGGACGTTGTTAAAAGATGAAGGGCTTGAGTAGTCCCTCGAAGTTTCTGCAATTGAGGTTTTAAAATGAAAGATGTAGTTTTAAAGGGTGGAAGGTTCTTACCGAATTTACTACTTTTGTGGTAATGTTCAGAATGGTGTTGTATCCCACAGCTAAAAATATATGTTATTAATGGTGAGGAATAGAGAGAATTTAGTTGTTATGAATAAGGTGGAGGGGAGATTACGACCCTAAATTTAATACTTACGACTATAAATTTAGTACTTACGACCATATATTTAGAACTGGCGATCCTAAATTTAGCACACTTAAACCCTCCTTTCAATTCAACCGACTGTCTTATTATTAGAAAGAGGGGAAGAGAAAACTGCGTCCCTACTTGAAAACTGAAACTTCGCTATTCCCCCTTTTGAAGAATAACCCATTAACTCTTGGTTTAAAAAATATTCATGAATTTACAACCTTACCCCCTCTTCAAATTTCGAAACTTACATAAATTAACTCGAGGACTACGAATAGAATGCCATAACACCCTCAGAGTTGTAATAATCAACCTTCCACGATCTCCAGCATTCCCCTTCGTATCTTCAACGCTGTCAAGTCGATCGACGATCCTCTCCCCTGACTTAAGTCGCATTTCCCTACAAAACCGCATCTTAAAACATACTCTTCTTACAACGAACAATATTTTTACTTACGAGAATGGAATATCAAAGCGAATCTCTTTATCTTCCCAAGTAAGCGCCATGTTTCAAATATTTCTTCAACCACCAGAGCCCAGCAAGTATATGGAACTATTTTACGGTGTTTTGTTTGTATTCAACAACCAGAAGGATGTTATCGATCATGCGCAGTGCAATCAATGCCTTGAGGTTGGTGGAAAATTGATTATTTGGTTCGCATGACAACCACAATTGAATACAACTAACTTGTATGCAAATTTCCCTCCCCTCCCCCCCATTCAGCGTCAGCAACAACTAATCAACAACCTGATCTGCTATTGCTAGAGGTGTGCAGAAGACACATGGAATTAATTACACCCGTGTAGATAATGAAACTGGGTTAATTGCTTTATCGCTGATTACATGCACTTGCTTCGAGGAATGGGTTAGTGAAGGGGAAGTTTGGGACAGGAGCGACGGGGGGCTGGGAAAGAGAAAAGACAGGGCATAAATTTAATTTCGTTTATCTCAAGATGATAATAAGTTACTTAAGTCTAAAAATAAATGTCCCTAGATGTTTTATGTGTATTGTGTTTTACGGATGCATGGTGTCGAGGCAATCAATCAATCAATCAGTAGTCATCATGCATTTTCTTATTTGTACAGCAGAAACACGTCGGTTTTTTATTGATATTTTTTTTTAAATAGAAAACAATCCGATTCGCAAGGAAATTCGTAAATGCCAGAAAAAAGGAGCAAAATTTAGTGGCGAAAGTCATGTGCACAGCACGAGGATTTTTCGAAAAAAAATTAAATTGCAGATTTTGAAGACATTTTAATGTCTTGTCTTGCTGTTGGTTGAGTTGAGTTTTACAAATGGCTCAGGATGTAGATGTATGATGTGGTTTGTATGTGGCATGGAATTGATAGAACATGACATCGTTTTTGTTTGAACACCAACAAGTTGTGTGTATAAGCTCGAGATGCTTATTGGTCCACGCTGGAGATTGTTTGGGATCAACTATTGTCGGCCGGTTTTATGGCAGCGAGAGCCGCCTCCACCTGCTTCTTGTGTTTGCCGACGAGTTCGGGCAAGTCGTAGGCGATGGCGACGTCCAGTCGGTTGATGGGACAGCCGCGGAAGTACGTGCATGTGGCAGACAGTTGCTGGAAGTCGTAGAGTGGATTGAGCCGGAAGAAGTCTCGGTAGACCTCAGGGTCGGGCAGGTCGTAGCGGGAGATATTGGTCAGGGTGGAGAGACCCTCGTAGATGTGGTAGTCTTGGGGATGTTCGATGATCTGATCGGCAACTTGTTTACGGTTGCCGAAGACAGACTTATGGTTGTAGTACGTTGTTAGGTAGCAGTCGACCATTTTGGCGTGGTTACGTACGCGCACCTATAAATACAATCCGTTTTGAGAAGGTCAGAAGGAATTGTGAAGTAATCAAGTTGATATCTTGATATTCGGGGGAATTATAAGGTTTTGCATACAAGGGGATATTAAAAAAAAGTTCTAGAGGACAAAGGGGAAACAAGAATACGACAAAGAGAGAATGCAGGTCGGTTTCAGGGAATGGTGTCTAAGAGTCCTAACCTAGACGGTTGCCCTCTAAGTAGGATGAAACCTTCGAGGAGAAATGAAGATCTTACCGCAAATCTACGCGCGCTAGCAATCTTATTCTCAATGCGTTTATCAACAGCCGATCGAAGATCCCTCAGGAAAGCACGTTCCTGCGCCTGAAGGAGACGAACAGGTGCCCACGCCTCATAAGGACGAGACCACAACGAAGTCGTGTACATCACCGGAGGTTGAGCAGAAGACATCAGGGGTGAAATATTCCAGATAAGTGCACTCTGAACGCGCATCAGCTCTTCAGGCTTGACCTGATCGGCTTTATTCAACACGATGCGGGTCTAAAAATATGCTCAACTAGTACAAAAATACCTACAGACCAGTGCCGCAAGCATAAATTTAGCAGCACATGAGACAACATTACTCGTACGCGTCATAGGCATTTTGGTGACCTCATTCCAAGGCATTTACTCACCTGGTGCTCTCTGCCCTTCAACTGATCGAGAATTGCCTCAGTCTCTGGTCCCACGTCCAACTTACTCGGATCATACACGAGGAAGATGATATCAGCTCTATCGATGAACCACTGACAAGCATCGTTGAATGGAAATACGCGAGATACTTGTTTGCGTACTTCCAGAATACCAGGGATCTCAACGATGTTGATCTGAAGAGGGAAGATTATTTAGACAAAATTTACCACTACAATAGGAGGACAACCTTTTCCAGCAACTTATTAGGAAGCTTAAGTCCTCGCAAGCGTTCTTCTAAACCTTGTCCAAATTTCTGGAGACCAGCAAAAGTGAAATCAGCAGCTAGTTGAGTTCCGTCCAATACTTCAGGCTCGGAACCGTGCATTACCAGGTTGAAATAGGCTGGGGATGGTTCAGCACCTATCAAGAAGCATGCTATTAGTGTTTTCGGTTTTATTCAGATTCTCAAGTATACCTGCTCTAAGGGATGTTGAATTATACTCGTTATCTAGAAGATAGTTGACAATAGATGACTTTCCACCACTCCATGGTCCCATGAACACAACCAAAGGCTTGGAGAAGATTTCGGAATCACCAAAATGGCGGTTACTTAAATCCCTATACTTATATAGAGTTTCCAAAGGTTTTATAGCGTTCTCATAGAGTTTCTTCAGTTCCTTCAGGGTAAGTTCATTGATTTTGTGAATAATGGTCTCGCCTTGGTCGTTGGTGACATCAAGTTTAAGGAGTTGGTCAATGTGGTCACGTGGACGCAGATTTTCCGGAATTTCAATATCCAGAATGAGGTCCTCCTCGGGGACCGCCTCTTTCGAGGCTTCTTCTTCTGTTGGAGTTTCTGGTTCACCTTCTTGGGCTTCACCAGCTTCTTTGGATTCAGCCTGAGCCTCTTCTTCCTTTACCTCATCTTCTTTCACTGCACCTTCCTTTGATGTTTCCTCGAGTTCAGGAGTGGTTTCTTCAGCCTGAGGTACTTCTTCTTCTTGGGGAGCAACTATATCTTGAACTTCCGCTGAAACAGCATCGGGTTGTTCGGAAACTTCCTCCACACTTTCTTTTACTTCGACTTGTTCTTCAACAGATTGTTCACCTTCAGCGCCTCCTTGTACATTTTCTGTGGACTTGTCTGCATTTTCTGCTGATTTAGTAGCAACTTCAGCAGATTCAGCGTCAGTTGTTTCTGTAGATTCAGTAGTTGTTTCAGTAGCTTCTACTGATTCGGTAGTATCTTGAGCAGAATCAGCAGTTTCGTCAGTCTTCTCTACAGAGTCAGCGTCTCCTTCATTGGCTTCGGGTGTTTCAGCTTCCTCGACAGATTCCACATCTTCCGGGGTTTCTGTTGAAGCAGCGTCAGGGATGGGTTCTTCCTCAACATTTTCTTGACTTTCACCTGTTTCCTGGGATTTAGCTTCTTCTTTGTTACCAGTTGGTTCTTCCGAAGCGTCTCCTCCTTCTTGTTCAAATGCAGTCTCCTCGGAGCCCTCATTGGGTTCCTCAGATTGGGCTTCTTGGTCTTCTACCGATTCTTTGACTTCGGCAGATTCTGCAACTTCAGTAGATTCTTCTTTAGCTTCTTCAGATCCCTCTTCAGTTTCTAGAGATTTTTCTTTGCCTTCTGTCGATTCTGCTTTCGTTTCCTCAGATCCTTCTTTAGCTTCTACAGATTCTTGTGCTTCCGTTGATTCTTCCTGCGCTTCGGTTGATTCTTCTTTGGCTTCTGCCGATTCTTCCTTGGCTTCCACAGATCCTTCCTTCACGTTTTTTTCGATACCTTCCTGAGCTTCAAGAGATTCTTCCTCTGCAGGCTGATCGCCTTGCATCTCTTCCACAGATTTCGTTCCTTCCTCGACTTCTCCATCGGCCTCAGGCACAATCTCAATAGGCTCTTCCTCTTCCGGTTCCCCTTCAGTCGGTTCAATCTCGGCCGAAACTCCATCCCCGGCCTCTTCTTCAGCCTATCGTTAAACTATTAAAGATTAAGCCAACAAAGAAGATGGTCTCACCTGTGGAGTTTCAGTGGTATCGGTATCGGGCTCGCTTTCTCCATGCGCGGAGTCGTCATCAACAGCAGCTATCGTGTCCTCTTGCTCAGCAGACACATCCTCCTTCAGTTGCTCCTTAAGAGCCTTCTCGATAAAGGGCCTGCACTGTGAAGGGGCCTCGGACTCGTCCTCCCCTTGCACGCCTGCATAACAACGTCAACGATGTGGTCACCCCGCCGTACACGTAACATCGCGCATTTCGCGCAATCTATCTAAATCCTAAATCGACGCATTCAACCACAAATGGGCTATATTTAAATATCGCCCGCGGACGGACGGACGGCGGAATCGGAATCGGGAATGCTGGCAAAAGGCCGATGTCGTGTCGTCAGACGCAACGCAACGTTTTTGCCGGCGCGATAGTCCCAAATTAGATTTTACATTTTTAAAAATTACAACACCCAAGCCGTGAAATGCGACCGGTGCGGTGAGCGTGCGGAGATGCAACGCATGACCATAAAGCGTCAAACAACCCCCATGAAATGACACTCCCATGAATTAAGTAAACACAAATAACCGACTTCCGTTTTCATGGTTTCCTCGAAGTTTACCCAACAACAAACAAAAAACAACTTTGGCAGGTTACATAAGTTTGTTTTGTGGCATGAGGCTGTGAGGGAGAAAGAAGTATTCTTACTCTGCAAGGTAGTGGCGAGGAGAAGTAATCCCAAGAAGAGGCACGTCGTGAACCTGCACGCCTGGCTTCTCGTCTCCATGGCGTCAAGCGGGAGATGCTGGATGGTGCACTAGGAACAAGACACCTCGCGCGTGCCCGCCGTCGTCGTCGTCACACGCCGCGCGGCCGCCGAGAGATACAACACTGGCGGCGGCTTGGCGGTGGCTCTGGCTTGCCCAGATTTGAGGTGGTCCCGCCGCTCTGCTTTATGATGGTGATGATGATGCTACTGCGTGCATGCGTACGTACGACCACACCGCACCATACGTATGCCCCGACCTTGTGCACATGTGTTTCGCGCCTGTGATCCCTACTTTCCACGCGTTTTTCCCACGGGCACATCGCATCTATACTCGGACACGAACAGGTACAACGCCGGCCGTCACGGCATCGAGTCGTGCCACTACATCGACCAACGCAATAATGGATTTAACTTTAGCTGGCAGCAACTTTGCTACAGAAACAGGTAATTCCACAGCCCCATACTGTAATTCTCGAAATACCTCTGTCTTTTTTTCTTAATGGAGAGGAGTTATGAAAATTAGGAGGAGTTGCGAATAAAAGTATAAATCAAATCATTTATTTGGTATCAAAATATTATACAAAAACTTTCTATCATTTTCGGCATGATCTTGATCATATGTAAACCAAACAGCTAACGCACATCTCATCCCCGACGTAATCGCTTTCACCCCATGCAAATTCTCCACCCCCGAAGTAAAACCCACCAGTTTACCACACTCTGGTTTGAGGATCTTCTCCACATGCTTCCCATAGTAATCCTGCGCGAAGAAAAACTCGCCCCCATGCACCTCCTCATTCAGATATAAAATGGCGGTGTAGTCACGCCATGTAAACGCTGGCCACTCCTTGGGACACGTACCATTCAACTGCAGATTGCAGTTATCTGCATGGACGGGATGGCTTAGGTCGGTTCGAGTCATATTTGATAATCCTAGATTTAATTGGACATTAGCAAAGTCACAGATAACCTTGGTTCTATGTTACCATTTTTTGAAGTGCGGCATACTAAATGAGTATATGCATAGTGCAATAGCTTAGTAACGTGTAATTCTTCTTGGAGGGCTTGTTTTATTCGGTCTGTGAGGTCTGCAAGCAGACTGATTGATTCGGCATCCATTTTCTTCTTCTTATGCAAAATGGCGGCGCGTTTGAAGGATAAACCATAGTAATTTTCGTGAATCGTATGTGGTGATCCGCCATTTGTGTTGTAACCATCTCCAGGTAGCGAAAATTGCTGTGCAATTTGTCGCAATTTCAGGCATTCTTCTTTCGTTGTAAAATTATCCAGGGAAAAGCGTTTAGGTTTGTTATAAATCTAATAACAATCACGGAATGAAATTAGAGTAAATCAAGTAAGATTTGAAGAAAAGTGGGAAGAATTGATTACAAGTAGATGTTGTGTTTCTACGAAGAGAAGGAGGAGTTAAGTAAAAGTAGGAGGAGTGAAGTAAAAGTAGCAGGAGTTAGGTGATAGAGGGAGGGTTAAGTTAAAGTAGTAGTTAGGTGTTAAGTGAAAATAGGAGGAGTTTAGTGATAGTAGGAGGAGTTAAGTAAAAGTAGCTGGAGTTAAGTGATAGGAATAGGTGCTACTGAAAAGTTGAAGAAGTTAAGTGTTAGTGGGAAGAGTTTAACAAAAGTAGGTGGAGCTATGAGAAGTAGGAGGAGTTAAGTAAAAGTAATGAGAGTTTAGTTTTGGCGGTAGGAATTATGAAAAAGTAGGAGGTGTTAAGTAAAATAAGGAGTTAAATGATAATGGGAGGTGTAAAGTAAAAGTTTAAGGAGTTGTGTTAGTAAGAGGATATAAGTCAACGGGGGAGGAGTAGGAAGTTAAATAAAAGTAGACAGCGTTATACCAATGGTTCCCAGGCTGATAATTAGTCCACGACATTAGAAGAAATCTGCAGAAAAGAGAGCGTGTTTTAGTTAAGGACAGAAAATTAGAATAGAAATCCTTTACAAGTACATTTTTATTTGATTGTACAAAAAGCACAAAGATTAGTCACAACAACCCTCTGGTGCTCATCTGTCAGACGAATTCGCTGCAGCATCGAGTGTCACCTAAAAATGTACATGTTAGTCACACCATCAATTAATTAAGCATGCCCTTAATTATAGCTAAACACCAACCAATTACCTCTTTGTCAATCGGATTATTTTCATTCGAAAACAACTTTGAAGTTTCAATCGCAAACACATTGCTAATATAGTCCATAATTTTCGTCTCGTAGGCGTGTCGGTTAATATACCTCACTGCCTCGGGGCGTGCCATCAAAAACTCCTCCTCAAACTTGGGTAACGTACTATAATACTCCATATTATGGGTCATCGTCTTGTCACCCGGATAAAAGAGCAGGTAACTTGCAACTGCCTGACAGGCCTCGCGTAATTTACCCGTCTTAAAATACGCATACTGCAGATAATGATAGTGGCTCGGCAATAGATCATCGTGTTTCTCGCCGTTAAGTGTGCTTAACTGATCATTACAACGTCGCTTACACATTAAAACGTGCGTAAAGTGATCTATAAGCAAGTGTTAGTTAGGTTTTCTTTTTTAAATACTTCTTTTCCGACTTACTAGCAACGCTCGGAATGAAATCATTCGGGGGTTGGTCGAAGGGGCCCTCACACTGTGCCCTACAGGCGTTTTCTTCATGGAGGAAGGATTCTAGAGATGATTCCATGTTACCAATAACATCATTCCATTGTTTCAGGTCGTAAGCGCGTGTACCATGGACGTATAGGTAGACGTAGTCTTTCGCCTCGAGGTTGATGACCTCGTCGGGGGATACGCCAGGTTGACGGGCATAATGGTGGAGGGATTCGACGATAGCGGCATCGTTGGGGTTTTGTACTAGGTAAGTAAAGGCCGCATTGGAAGCTTGTTGAAAATTGTTTTTCTGGGGAATAGATTTAGAGTTAAGTTAAAGAACAGATGTCTTAAGTTTCATACAACAACAAAAAAAACGGGATTCTAACGTGGTAAATTTAGAATTTTTGGCCAAATTCTTCAAAAATTCCTTCTCTCGCTCTGAAGTCAACTATAAAGCCTAGCTATAGCGTTTCCTACGGGAACTGAGTTTTCGTGTGTAACACCTGTGCTTCACATATACTACTTTGATCACTTCTGTTGACTTTGATACCAAACTCAATTAATCATCTCTTTAATGAACCCTTTCTCCTCTCAACACCGAGTGGATCATTAATTTTTTTTCATCAGCATATTCTTTCTTAAATTTCCAACATTTTTTTGATTGAACATCTTGTAACACCCACTTCTAGTTTATCCAGGAGAGTGTGTCAATTGTCCAACACGGATTTGAATGATTTTTTGTACATGTAGTACATATATAGAAATAAATTGTGTTAACGGGATTTTACGCCGTTTTGAGCCGTTTGCCAAAAAAATTTCAAACTTTGGTATATATTTCTTTAAAAGAAGCATTCGTCGCGACTTAATCGACTTTTTAGGGCTCTTGCACCATGTGAAAAATTTGTTTTCCTTGGGATATTTTTAATAAAATTCCTCCCTGGAATGTTTTACTAACTTCAGAACGGATCTACCACTACCTTGATTTAATATTAATAAATTAAATCAAGATCGTGTTAGTAAGTGTTAGAACTTACTCGGATGAAATACTATTGATAATGTGGAATAGAAAATGCATTTTAACCTTTACAAAGAAAATTATGACTTCCCCATACAAACGACATCACGGCGCGGCAATTGTTTGAAGGGAGTTTAAGAGTGATTAAACTTGAAATTTCTAATCGATGGAATAGACTGTTACTTCTTGGTAAAACTTGATGAACTATTTTGATGTGAACACACAATTTCAATGTTTTACTGTATTTATTTTCAAAATTCGTATAATATACATACTTATACAGTCTAAGATTTTATGGCATGCAAAAACGACTAATTGTAAGTTCTCTATTCTGTCAGTTTAGATCAAATTCGAATTTTTAGCGATTGCCTGCTGATATTAGACGGGTGTAGATATCTGAGGTTTTCTATCTTACAGGAGTGGTCGGGGAAAATTAGATGATTGCTGAGCTACTGACTACATTATTTCTTTTAATTTATTTCACTTCATATCCAAAAAATTAGCAGCATTTGACGCAATGATACACCGAGCAATTTTATAATATATTAACGGATTCCGGGATATGAGGGTGCCCCAAATCCTCAATAGAAAAAATAAAACAAAACAAACTAGCTCTGCCTAGCATATCGAAATCCAATATCTGGGCCCGATTGTCAATCGAAACAGTAACTACCTTCAGAAAATTACTCTCAAAGCTGTGACTTTTGCCCACACATTTATGTAATAGTAAATTAATTGTAAGAGTAAAGAATGATGTCATATCTAACTCCGGAGTTTATGAAAGCACTTGTTCCGTCTGAAAAAATATACATCAGGTTCAGACTAGACATATCAGACGATGAGAAAATATCGATATATGTCGAAATCGATTTTTACAACTTTTCGATATATCGATATCGAAATATCGTCTTGAAAATATCGATATTATAAATATCGATTAAATAGAAATTCCACAAGGACGCCACCAAATATAATATTTGGGTTTCACTAAATATAATAATTGCGGTAATAAATAAAAGTAGATCAAGATATCATCGATATTTATGGTATCTTAAGATTCCAACAAATCTATGGATATAGAACCTAAAATGTGGAAAAATTGCCAATTTTGAACTTCTCAGAATACTTTTCAGATGGCGGTTAAGTCGATGACATGTGAAAACGATATCAAAAATGTCGATACAGATATATCGATATTATTGAAAATGAAATTATCGATAAATATCGAAATTTTGCTCACCAACCAACTAATTTTCGCTATAAGTCAGACCCAGGTATTAAAAGCCATTAGCTGAATGCCTTGGAGCCGATATATATTCAGCAGGTAATCGCTAAAAATTCGAATTTGGTCTTAAACGACAAAATGGGCATCTTACGATTAGTCAACTCTCCACTCACGCGCTTTTGCACGCCATAAAATTTTAAACTGGATAAATATTCGGAATTTGTAAACTTACTGCCTGATGACGGGGAAAGGCAAAAAGTACATGATACGAATTTTGTAAAATTAATTTTGTAAAACATTGAAATTGTGTGTTTACATCAAAATATTCAAATGACTCTTTTTTTATTAGATTTGTTTTATTAGTTCGTTCCCATTGCTTAATATTAGTCTCCACACAAAGTTTAAAACAATATTGTTTATTCATTTCCTAAACGAATATACACATCCAAAATTATTATAAACTATACTAAACATCAAAAAGCGACGAAACAGGTCCATTAAACCTAAAAATAGTTGGTGTCTCATAACTTTTCGCAAATTATTACTTACATGTGCATAACAAGCTTGCAAATATTTATAAGGAATCCGTTTCTGAAAAAGCTTGACCAATGCATTGTCCAGATATTTCCAAATATCTAATATGCCTTCAGACTTCTTACACTTCAAAAGACAAAGTGTCTGCTTAATCGTCTTCTCATAATACCTCAAATCCTCAACCATTGCATGAAAAAGAGGCTCATCATACTCAAGCTGCTCGCGACATTCCAACAAACAACGTCGATTACGCCCAATATAACTACTATAAACTTGAATAGCCTTCTCCAAATTCAGAACACAACCATCATAGTTCGTATCCAAGTAATCTTTGACACCCTTATCGTACAACTCGGCTGGTGGCTCATTATCAACAATATCCGTGCGTGCACTGTTTTTATTCACTTCTGCTCGTGTGAGAAGCACCAAACACGCGACGTATACACTCGGCAGCACTAGATTAAAGCGATCTATAAACAGATGCATCTTGTCTGGCAGTGGGATGTGTGTTTGAATTGTTGTTCAAGTCGTTGATGTTGACGCTGAGCACGATGCGCACACTCCCGTCTCGCCTTTGCACTGTGCGGCGCGGCGCGTCGCGGCGTGTGTTTTGAATAACTACAACTTCCGAAGATGTGATCATCACGACGTTGTTGTACGGGTGAGAGGGAGGAGGTGGAGGGGAGGGCGGCTGGACCACTTTAAACTGGACCAACAACGAACGCTGTAGCGTCTGTGCGTCTCTCAAGTTCGGGCACAGTGCAACAGACTGGTGGCTACCGTTTACAATGTGTGTGTTCGTTGCGAAATTAATGCATAGACTTCGAGAAGTGAATAACTCTCACTCGATACGTTCTGCAAAGTGTTGCGAAATTTTATAAGCGGAAGTAAAAATCAGCATAAAATCGACATAAAATTCCGCATGCGAAAATCTGCCGGCGGTATATATACACAATTATGCGAGCGCGAATGCGTCGTCGAACATTCGTATAAACAACTGCTTTGCATGTTGTAAAATTGTACTTACTCTTTCATTGAATTTTAGTTAATTCAGAGACGGTTTTAGTTTTGTTCTTTTATTTTTTTGATAAACGTTGCTTTAGGGTGAGAAATAGATAGTAGGGAATGAGTTATATATATAAAAGGGGGTGAGTGTCATTTAAAAAGGGAGGAGTTATATATACAGGAGGAGGAGTTATAATTGAAAGGAGGAAGTAATTTATACACGATTTATATGTTCCAGATTGGAACACTTTCACTGCGGGGAGCTTAATTTAAAAGGGGCGGAGTAAAATATAAAAGGCGGGAAGTTTAAAAACAAATTGGAGATCTTCTAGTCACCCTTTTATAAAATTACGCGATTAAATGAGAAATTTCTACGTTTCTTACTGGTGTTAAAGATGTATATCTTGTAGGATAGAAGTGCGGATGCAAGATATGATTTATTTCTAAGTTTTGCAATTTAGAAACGCGAGGAGTAAATACGAGTGTCGAAAATCTTCTCAACCAAAGTCAACCAAAATATGATTTAGACTTTCGTCTATCAGGATTATCACAAGACTGAATATATTTTCAAAAACGTTAACTTCAGTTTTTGAATTTAATGCATTTACATTTTCTCAATTAAAACTATTGTAAATGCGTAGAGAGGCTTTATGAACTTATTTCCCTGCGAGTTGTAAGTTCGCGGAGTTTAATTTAGAAGGTTATGTTTATATAGCAGCACAAAATTAACTCACACGAAGAAGTACGACACAGACGCGTAGATAGAACTTACCTGTAATTATGCTGAACAAGGACGGTTTTATTTCACATATTTCGAAGCGCAAGAAGCGCCGAACATGCTTGGCAATAGCCGCTAGCAACCATACATTTCTAACGGCGAAATTTCAGGAACAACTATTATCTAAACATAACCACGATGTCACGATGCCATCAAACTCCTAATACCTTGCTCTAACATTGAAGTTACAAGAAACAGTCATCTATTTTAAACACCAGTAACGAAAATGAAAACTACCCTTAATTCAGCTGTAAAAACTCTATACATATAGTTATGTTTCTTGGTCCAAGACGTTGAAGGAATTTGGTGGTTTTATAATTTAACACGCCGAAATTTACAACTGAACACAAGAAAACTTTATTCAATGTGATTTTGAATAAATTCGTAAATCTTGAAAAGGTGATTCTTAAACTTAAGGCAAGAATAGAATTATATTTTATTTACAATAAATGTTGGAGGAAGACTTTTATCTTCCCCACGCAAATGTTTAGATGCGCAAGTGATTGATGCGCAGAGTCGTCCGTGGTGGTGGAGATGGTGGTGCATGTAGTTTGCACATAGTTACCGCCAACTATTAGGTGGTAACGTAACTATATGAATATGATAAACATTAAACCAAAATTCACACAATACGTAAGTAAAACATCAAACCATTCATATCACAAATATTACAATAAATATGAAAAATAATCAAGCAATGGTTTCAACCCTAATTGGATAACATAAAAAGATCAGATCGAAATTTGATGGAAAGCCAACACTGTCATATAAAACTAGCCCACGGAAAGCGTATTGGCGAACCAATAAACATGTTCCTGCTTCATTGTTCGACGCATTTAAAACATTGCGAAATTGCGATTGCGATTTAGTGCGCACTGGCGTTGCGCTGCGCTCCATATGATTTACTTGTTTTTGCATGCGCTTTTTTTTTCTGCGCCCAACCGGCTATCAATCCCGTAAATCACTCTCCACTCCATCGGTGCATTTCTAATTCTGCATTGTTATTGGGCCATCGAACTGTGTAATCAGAAACCAATAACAATTAGATGGTGCTATTACAACTGCTGCGGCTACGGCACATGGCTATTGTTATCGACGCGCACTTGTTTGTTGCGGAAACACCCATTCGCGGCTGTTACGATTTCCTGGCTAATCCCATTCTGTGTGCAGCTCGCCTCACCGCGATGTAATTGGTTTATTTATGCCCCATATGTGGTGGACCGATATAGATTTGCCTATTTGCCTTGCCTTCACGGCACCGTGCAACTCTGTGATGAATTTGCACATTCGACGAATTGCCTACCCTCACCGCGTCACATTTCAAGAAAGAAACGTTTCAAATCGACGCATCATTAGGGCTAATTGTAAGAAATTGACATTCCGGACCTCACTATCATGAAGTTTACCATATTTAGAATCATTCAAACAAAATAAATGATTCATCATAAGATAGCTAAACTCGCCTAGATCAATAATTATTAAGAATTGTTAAAATTTATTTATTTTCTTTATTACACAGACTTATAAAGAGTAGAATTTATCTTATCCTTATGATATGAATGAGTAAAATGTATTCAACAGGTCATATATCATATATATATTTTTTCTTGAAATCCCCAACTAAGCCGCGGCGTACACAATAGATGAAAATTTTACGTTTTCCCTAAGTGAAAGTAGTTTTTAAAACGAAAGATGTCAATTTCAAGTGGTATGAGTTAAATCTAATGGAGAAAGGTGAAATCAACAAGAGAGGAGTTAAATCTAAATAGGAAAAGCCAACTTTGAAACGGGAAAAACTAAAGTAAGAAGACCCTAACTAAAGATGAGAATACGAAATATGATTTTCGTCTATTAAAAAAAGTCTACCTCAGATAACTATGTCTAAAACAAGAAATTTTCAAATTTGAACTATTGAATATTGACGAAGAAGAGTTCCGCTAACTAATAGTATATCATTTATTCCGATAGAATAATATGGTAAAATTAATCTTAAAGAAATGTTGCGTCGATTTAAGACTTTTTTTCTTGAAATCGCCCAACTGTGCCGCGGCGTGCATAATCGATGAAAAATTTGCATTTTTAAATGATAATAGTTTTTAAAACGAAAGATGTTAATTTCAAGTGGTTCGAGTTAAATCTAATGGGGAATGATGAAATCAACAAGAAAAAGTTAAACCTAAATAGGAAAAGCTTTGAAGCTTGAAGGTAGAGCTAAAGTAAGAAGACACTACCTAAAAGTGTGTATACCAATTTTGATTATCGTCTAATGAAAGTGAGGAAAATTGACAGGCAGCGTGCAGAAACGCTTGAAATTTGCGCACAATTTCGAATTAAGCATATTTTTATAGCGCTTTTCCACGCCGTTTGGAAAATATTCGCCACGCGCACGACTCGTAAAAATGTGTAATTTGTGTACACGCGAGCGTTTCGCGACTTGAGCGACTGCATGTGTAAGTATATGTGTATATTTAGCAAAAGAAAGTTTCAAAAACACTTTGTAAAGTGACCTTTTTATTTGCCCATATACGTGCCAATGTCTTAAGTAATTTAAAATTGTTGCATCACGTGACAATATATTGATGAAATATGAGCGATTTTCTTGCTTTTTTTGGCTTTTCAACGGAGAGAGAGGTGAAGATTTGCTTTTATTTTGTTTAATTTCCCCCAGGCTTACGTGTAAATTGTTCTGTTCTTGGTATGCCGGAATCGATATTTTCCATAATTCATTAGGTAATGCATATCAGAACGGTGACCTTTTCGCAAAAAGCTCTCTCTGGCCGGCGCGGAGCGGCCGACCAACTGCTGCGCGCACTGATTAAAAACGACCTTGATCGCACAAACACGCGCACGTCACTTACCATCGAGCTTCGAAACATTTAGATTAGTGTGATTAAGAAGGCAAGCAAACACATTGGAAATTTATGTATTTACACCCATTTACTTACCTTGATTTCTAAGGGTTCGTTTCCTTATTCATTCGTATTTCGTTAAATATTTCTTTTGAGGATATCTTTCATAAGAAAGAAAGAAAGGTTCACCCTTAAATCAAGTAGATGTAAACCTAATAAAGTGGGGAGGGCCTAAATCTGAAAAGGGGTAGAGTTCCTTCTAAAAAGACCTCAAAAACCTCAAAATTGGTGGTGTTAAACCTAAAAAAGATGGGTTATCCATCGTAAATACGTATTCGAAAATAAAGTACGATTATTAAGGTAAGAAAATAGCCTGCAAGGATTTCAGCTAAATATAATTAGTTTACCTTCTCTTTAAGGCTCTACAACTAAAAGGTGGTTAACGGTTTACTTCAGGCTAATACGCCCGTGAAGCTAATTTTAATTGCCATGGCGCGTTAGGTGTAAATTTAAATTTGCATTTCATCTGGCAAAATCGATAAAGATACGCTAACAAAATGTGCAAATATATAAATAAAACCCGAACAAAGAATGAGCGCCCAGTGCACAGCAGCGAACAATGAGGCGATTTCAAGAAATAAACGTCTTAAACTGACGCAGAGCAGAGCCGTTTGAGCCCTAAAAATTACGTATTCCACGTCTCTTTATCAGTCATTTTAAGACGTTTAGAATAATACTGTCAAATGAATGTTACACCATTAGATAGCTTGACTCTTCGATGCCAATAATCAGTAATTAGAATTAGGTTTCTTCTTTACACAGAGTTATTACGGGTAAACCTTATCCCTAGTTTACGAAGAAGATGAAAGATTAAAATGTATTCAACGAGTCATATATCAGCATATTCTCTATTTTATATTGTATTAAATAATATATAGGTTATTATTACTATGCATGTACATGAGTCTTTTTGTTGGGTAAATTTAAGAGCGCACATTGGATTGCAATGTAAATGATATATAACACATTAAATACATTTTACATATTCATAACGCCAGCGAAGGATAAAGCCTACCTTTGATAAGTCTACGTAAAAATAAAAATTCTTAAATTGTATGTATCAATGTATGTAAAATTCATGACAATGAGATGCGAAATGTGAATGTTTTCGCCCTCACGCGGTCGATTTAAGACGGGAATTCCACATAGTACTATAAAATCGTTTCTTTGTTCGCAAAACTCGTTAAACGAATGGTACAATGTTTAAACATTTAGTCGGCGGAGGGCGAACTTTGACTTTGGCCACGCCAGGCATATAATAATCTTATCGCAGCATGCCATCAGCTACGGTGGGAGGAAGGGGTTGGTGATAAGACCAAGGCATGCTATGCTTCCTTAGTTTACCACTTTCCCCCCTTTTCTGCTTTCTGTTTATGGTAAAGCGTAATCGCTCATAGATTTCGTTATGAGACGAAAAACGTGGAACGAAACAAGACATCGAAAAACAAGTTGATCGTAATCACATGGTTGCGCTCGGGATATTAACCTAGGACATAATCGCCTCAACATCAACGATGACGTTTCTATGACGTTCGTAGGATACCGTACGCAGGACCATAAACGAATATAAAAATAACGTAATTTCCGAACGTCATTTGCTTTCAACTTCTTATACGCTTCTACTCCTTTTGTAGTCGTTCTTCTTTTGTAATTATTACCACTCCAAATGAGTTTTTAATTGAACTATCCTCATTCTTATGATTTTTTTTGTTGCATTTGATTTTGTGACTTTATCACGAATATCGACGTTTTTATGCTTGATTTTATATGTGGTATTATTCGAAGTAAAAGTTACTGTTCGGTGTAATGAAGGTTTAAAAAGAAATTACTATTAAAATATATTTGCACGCTTTTTTAGGAAAATGGTAACAATGACCAAGGGTCAGGCAGAAAAAAATCGTTTCGAGTCGAAAAAAGTGTATGACGCAACCGATCGCGTGCGAATAATATGCACGGCGCCGCAATGGCCCCGACTCTCGGCTAAGCAATCGTTATTCTTATCACAATCTTTGGTAGGCGGCGAAGGGGTTGGTAAGGAGCCTGCCTACGTTTCGGGAAAACAACCTTGCGCAACCTGCGAAAACTTGGTAAATGCTCGCTGAACTTAAACTTTATCAATAATTGGTCGCAACAGCGAAATTTCTACAACACATCCGCGTAGTCAATATACTTTATCCAGTAAAACTTCACAGTTTTCAGTCGTTAATAGTGAAAAATAGATTTTTTCGGTTTAATAACGCTGCAAAAACAAAAATATAAAATGTTTATATCAGTAGGAATAAGGTTGCAATAATAAGACAAAACAAAAAGCTTCTATCGCTTGTTTTCATTGATATTAATGGCAGAAATTATTAATTTTGTGGTTTTTGGAAAGTTAATTGAACAAAACATGTTTATTTGTTGGTTTTCTAGCAAAGCCCACAAAAAATAAGCTAGACTTTCATAGATAGAAGGAAAAATTCAGAAATAAATAATAAATCGCCAGCTCGTATATTTTTTATAATTTCATGAGTTTATTTTATGAAAGATGATAATCGGACACCTTCCATTGTTTTAATTGCATTTTAATCCGAACACTTATGTTCAGGGCAAATAAAATTGGCTTACCAACGAAAACCATATTGAAAAACTCTCACCCTAAAGATTCAAGTAAGCTCTTAATGATCTTATTTTATTTAACGTATAAGAGTATTCTAAGATAAGAGTATTCTAAATAAGCAGGACCATCTATCAGACTTTTCTACCCTTCCTTTCCTTAAAAAGTAAGGCCTAAGACCAAAACTGGCAAGAAAAGCACTGTGTTGTAAAACACTCGGTACTAGCATAATGTGTTTTTGCGAATGTTGAGGTGGTTCTGAAACGGCGGAATTTTTCTCGCGCACGCGTTCGATTCGCGCTGCGGTCGTAGTTTTGACCAAAGGTCGGTTGGCCAGTCGCCGTTTGAAACTTTAGCTTGTTTGCCGCCCCTCTGAAGTTACCATCGAATTACCGCCGTCCGGCACGGCACGTATGATTAAAGCAGTGCTTGTTTGGTGGTTGCACGCGCAAGAACTCTTCAAAAAACAGTACTACCATTCTTATTAACCATTCTAAAATCACGACGTGATCAAGTTTTCTATTGTTTTCTAGTACAAAAACCAAATATCTTCACGCGTAAAGTTTAAGTAATTAAAGTTAAATAAAAATTTGGTTTTTCTGGGGAAAATGAACGCGTTTTACGTGACAGTGTCGATACCTCTCCTGCTGCTACTAGCTGGATTCAATCATGCACATGGTCTTACTACGTTCGGGAAGACGCCGTCGAACAACAACCAGCCACCTCCACAACCACCTGGTACAAAGATCTTTTTAGTCTATCTATATTTGATCAATTTCTTTTTATGACATTACTTTTCGTTTTTGCTAATGTGGCGTGTGTCATTCCGTACCATCCTTCCAAAAGTAGATAAATACCAGGGTTAAAGGTTTAGAAGTTCATATCTCGGTTTTGCCAAGATGAAAATTTTGTTGGTTTTGATTGTCCTTCTTTGCAGTGAAGGGTTGTTTGGTTAGTTTTTTATTTCTATATAGTTTGTGTTGTTTATATAGTTTCCGTAGCTCTAAGTTGATGAAAGTTTCAGAAAAAGAGTAATTGTTTTGGTTACAGCGAAAACCTGCACAAACCATACAACTTGCAAGGGGATCAATGGAGCTAGTTGTGTTCAGGACCCGAAGGACCATCATAAGAAGAGTTGCCTTTGTGGAGATAACGTGCCACCCTTGAATGGCGTTTGTAAGTCTAACTATCGAGGTAAGTTTCATTATTTCCTATTTTTGTTGGTAAGAAGGGGCAGAAATCCGTTTACAATGACTTATATATCAAGGGAATTTCCCCGGACTTTCCAAAAAAGGAGGAGAATTTTCTATTAAATAGGTTTACAAAAAAATATGGTGTTTTTTTAAAGAGACCAGTTATATTTAAATTTGTTTTACACCTAATTTGGTTGATTTACGAGTATTAGAACAGTTTAAACAGCTTTCAAATCAGCATTAAACTTACTGTAAGGTCTATTAAACCCTAATTCTAGAGACCTACTAAAAGTACTCGTACCTCCAAACAATAAACACGTTTATGCTAATTTCATGGTGTGCAAATTTAGGTCGTGGCTATTATACTTTTTTCTCTTCGATTTTCCGTCCGAAAATTTCAGGCAATTGTTAAAACATTCTCGCCATTGAATGAAAAATGCAATTAACTGCAATTATGCAGTGACATTTCTTCGCCTTTCGACTTAAAAAATTACTCCACAATCAATATTTTGCCACGAAAATATTTTAAACCTGAATTTATAGTTAAAGCAAACATTCGAAGACTTAGATTATTTCGCCTAACTTTAACTATTCTCTATTTACACGCACGCATCATAAATCAACGAAATGTTGTAAATGGAGGGCATATTTTTAGCACAATCTATTTGTATTCAACGTATTCAACGGTCGCGTACAAAAATCGCGCACGAATTTCGTGATATCATCAAATATCTAACATGATGATACCTAACATGATAATAACTATGTTATTATCTTCTGGCTATTATTATCCATGCCGCGGTGATCTGAAAAAGGGCCAATGTCCTAGAAACATACTCATGCGTGCTCATAGATAATTTTTGGTGATTTTGACTAGCATTTTCCGAACGTTGCAGGTCCAAACCACTTGTGTACGGAGAATAATCAGTGCGTAGAGGGCGCCAAATGTGTGCCGTTGGGGAAAAACCCGCCGCCGAACGGCGACAAGACCTGCAAGTGTATGGAGGGCCTCGTTGAAAGCCACAATATGTGCAATGGTAAGGGCAACAAAAAGAAAAACTGCTTTTCCTCGGCGTAAACGTATCGATTATAAGGCGGCGTTTGTTCTAATTATAAAAAAGCGATTTTCCTTCACGCCGCGCCGCCTCCGCCGACGCACGAAATATTTCAATTAGTAATTTTCTCATTTCTTTGGTAGTCATTTGATTTCATCGTTTATTGGCAAAATCCTAAATCGAATTAACCGATTTAGGTAATATCCGGAAAATCAGTTAATTGTACGATTTTAAGAGAAACTTGCAATTTCTAAAGTTTTTTGAAGTTATCCTCCAATTTTATTAGAGATGCAGAATTGGAGAGACTTGTGAACAGTGCAAATTGCGAAATATCATGTAAACTTTGTCAAATTGATAAAGAAATCTTGGAAAATGACTTTAATTCAAAATTATAATTTTTCAATGTTTACATTTTTATTCTTTTTATTCTTAAAGTTTATGAAGGAAAATCAATTTTTCTCTCGCCCTAGAATGAGTGCTCGAAGTTACTCTTCATTAAATGATAGCAGAATACTCGTAAATTCAGAATCACATGGAAAACAATATTAAATCATGCGAGAAAGCCTCGAAAATGCTTTTATGATTAATAATTGTGTTAAATATAGCACCATAGTAGTTTACCACTCTTTAAATAATACTTTATTCATTTTTACAACTTCTCTTTGTTTTACTAACGAATATTTTTCCCATTCTCTAAAAAAATAACAAAGTTTAGGTGGAATGAAATTTTCACTCGTCCTAAGAAGAGTGGTTAAAGTTACTCTCCACTAAATGATAGAAAAAGACTTGTAAATTCAGAATCGCCTGAGAAACAATATTAAAACCTGCGGGAAAGCTTCGCAAATACTTTTATGATTAATAATTTTGCTAAATATATCACTATAGTAGTGTAACACTCCTTAAACCATACTTTATTCATTTTTACAACTTCTCTTTGCTTCACTAATCAATATTTTTCTATTTTCTAACAAAAATTAACAAATTTTAGGTGGAATTCCCCTCAGCGCACTATCCGGATTGATTGTACTGATGATGGCCATAACTCGAACAATAATCTTCAATTAAATACGATTTAAAACATTTACACTTTTTAAAATGTCTTTATTTCAATCAAGTATAATTTCAAGTTTATCTCCATATTAATTTATATTAATGGTTATCAATTACGTTTACTTTCTACACTTTCTTTATTAAACGTCTTCACTTATAACTCTTACATATTAGACATATTAAAAACTAGCGTTAATTATTAATTAGTACGTTCAATAAACGAATAATTAAAAGTACACAAGAAAAATGAAGCCAAGATCAAATATTTACCAACTGACTGCTGACGAGCTAACAACGAGTGTAACATTCAACAATTCAACGAAAACAACACGCTTGGATGCTCTTACAATCAAACTTACTGTTAAATTTAATCATTAAATATTTCACCATTAAATGTTAAGTAAGCGTAAACTAAAGAAAACAATTCTAAATCTAAAATAAGTGCACTCAATCAATATAGGCGTAATTAAGTGTTGATTATTCTTATTTCTTCCTTAGACGGGCACTTATGTAATATATACAAATGTTGAAACGATTTCTTATCAATACGCACCCAAATGGCTTACTATTAGACATTTTTTGCAATGCGTCTTATTTTTGGTCACTTGAAATAGACGTTAATTAGTGAATTGTTCGATTAGTAGGATTATACACGCGCACGACATTCGCACTCGATGAATATTAAACAATAGCTATCAAATTATATAAATATTTGATTGATTGTTAACTATTTGAAAGTTTTAACAAAGTGGGTGATGATGAGTAAAAATATAACTCCCTAATATTCGGTAATTTTATATTTAAAATGCATTGTTTATTAATAAAATACGAATATGTACAAATATATATGTATGGTTGGAGTTCGTATTCTTTATCTTTTAGCATTTAAATTTAGTGTTTTCATTAATGGTACGGAGAAAAGAAAAAAAACTGTAATTTAGCGTATGTTTATGTTATTCCCCAAGTTTTCCCATGCTTCGTCATACATTCTCATGCTTTGTCGTACTTCGTCATGCTTTCCCAAGTTTTCCCAGGCTTTGCCATGCTTTTCCACGCTTCACTATCAATCTAAATTTAATAGAATTTAATAGTTCATTCTCTTCCTTAATGTAAATATAAATATATTTGGGCAATTAATATTTTCAATACTACTCACATTAAGTGATACTTGGTCGCTTTACTATTTAGTTATTATATAATGAGTTAAAATTGTTTTTACAAATATTTGTTTAAAATTGTCAAATATGTATACTAAATTTCAAATAATAGAAACAGTGAGAATTGAATTAAATTTTAATATTCGTGATGCCATCTCGTATTGAAGTTTCGAAGTCACACAGAGTCAGAAACGTAGATGTCTGCATGATCTATTTAATTTTACACATCTTTGATAGATATCGCTCGCCGTATTAATTATATTAAATTCCTTAAAAATGAATAAAATGAAACGTTTATTAATTTATGCGCACATTTTATAATTCTTTTATATAATTTATAAATTATAAATTCTCCTAATGTAAAATCGAAACATAGATATAAACATAACCTGTAAATGTAAGAAAACTGATTCTTAGCATTTGTTGTCCTATGATACTAAACTGGGCCTTCGATTCTATTTAATAAAACACCAGCATGTCTAAGAAGAATCATAAAGTGACTGGTAGCTATTATTTCGTGATCGTTGGACATAATGATAATCCAATCTTTGAGCTGGAGTTCACAACAAACAAGGATCCAAAAGTAAGGCAATCAAGAACTCATATATTTTGCGTATACCTTAATTTGAAGCTAATGGTAAATTCATTGCTAGAGAGAAGAACATCGACATCTTAATCAGTTCATAGCGCATGCAGCTTTGGATCTGATTGATGAGCATAAGTGGAAAACACATAATATGAACCTAAAGTCGGTGGATAAATTCAACCAATGGTTTGTATCGGCGTTTGTTACAGCTAGTCTTGTGCGTTTTGTAATGGTCCATGATAATCGCAATGAAGATGGCATAAAGAACTTTTTTACCGAGATCTACGAGAGTTACATTAAGTTTGCAATGAATCCATTCTATGAGGAAAATACATCTATTAAAAGTTTAGCGTTCGAGAAGAAGGCCCAAACATATGCGAAAAAGTATTTAAGCACTTAATTCGTCTCCTCATACTTATTATATTAATATGCATTAAGACTAGTGAAAAGGTATTCCAAAATGTAAATAATGTATTATAATCTATTATTACACGTTCCGTTCTTTTACCACATTTGACCATTATGGTAAAGCTAAGAATCTTCATTAAATATAGTTTGTTTTGACTTGGTTTCTCCGGAGATATTTTGTTTTTCGTCAAAGCTTTGGTGAAAAAGTATTTCCGATCAAAGGAACAACCTGATCTGTGGGGACGGTGGTCTCATTTGAGAGGACAGTAATATTAGGAACCATTTTCACATGCAAAAACACTTCTTCTAGTAGTCAAGTATTGGTCCAGTGGTTAAGGCGGGTGTTTCTTGTTTGGGCGCGGCGGGTTCGATTCCTGCCTGCGGAATTCGTGATGCGTGTTTTTTTTCAAAATTAAATTTTTAAATATAAGTTTTGGCTAAAATGAAATGGTCAACCGCCGCTCCGCGGCGGTAGTTCGTTTTTCCCAATGGCCTGCAATCTTACAGTTCGCCGCTTCGCGGCGAACTTTGCCCGAGTCACGACTCACAAGCACCTCTTTGACTGGCTCCGGCGGGATTCGAACCCGCTGTCCTCTTGTTCCGATCCATCGACTCTACCACTGTGCCATTCGGCGGTATGCACCTTCGCGAAATTTTAGTGTATAAAACGAACACATTGTCATACTTATAGTTCAAGAGGTATACAGAGAATAAGATTGCAATATTTTTAAAAGTAATTGTACGAACTGAAATTTGTAACAAGTGGAAAGTAAATAATAAAACTTCTTAATTGCGAGAAAGACTTTTATTGCAACATTATTTATAACAGAGATTCTCGAAAACTATTAAACTTTTTCAGGATATTTTTACATTTTCTCCTTAAGTATGATATCCTCTTTCATTTGATACCATGTTTAGCTTATTCGAAGGGTTTTCGTTATTTTTTTGAAAACTCTTGAAAAATTCATGTCATTTATTTTTAAATACTTTTAATCAAATAAGGGTATCCAACACCGGTTAAAAAAAACATAGAAAACTATAAAAAACGAATTTGCAACCAATCGACGAAACAAATAACCGCGCCCAAAATTGCAGCGCCCTCACTCTTCGCCACATTTAATAATTCACAAATTGAGGGATAGATCGTTACCAATTTTAAATTTAATAGTTTTACCCTTACCCAAGCTTTGCCTTGGAATTTAGTCAATTATCATGAAAATTATACAAATTATAGCGGAACTTCAAAAAGAAAATACAAAATGTACCCATAGTATATTACATTTATATTTACTACAAATAAAAACATCACAAAACCGTGACACAATCCTTTCAAAAACAAAACAATGCAAATAAATGCGAATTCTATCCATGTGATATGCACATGATTCACAATCACAACTTAATACTTCGTAAGACGAGAAATACTTTTCAGTTAAGTGCTCGCACCTCGCTGTTGAACAGTGGCAAATTTAGGCATTAAAATACTAAATTAATACTTGAATAATATTACATAAATAAACAACACCACTCACTTCGATACATGTAAAAATCGTCATAAGGTAACGTTCACATTCTAAAATATGTATAAGTACTGCATCTAATTGCAACTATTTACCAAAATAGGAATGTAAACTGAGTATTACAAGCAATTAACTTAGATTTAACTACACACGACCCCAATAAAGAGTTAGGAACCTAAAATTACCAACAATAAAATCTTGTAAGAGATTCAACAGCAGCACAGGTTTCTCGTTGAGTGCTGCTGTTCTGGTCGACCGCGTCCAAACACTGTTAGTAACTGACATCTAACCCTGAAATAAATACAAATAATAAGCATTATTATTTATGAAAAGCAAAGAATGATCATAAACCAGTAATCTTCAAAAATATTAAATTTAAGGACAGATATCTTACTTGGCGCGTATTTCGGTCTCATGCTGCAATTCCCCATCACAATTCCATTTACTCGTCGCATTGACAGGTCGAAAACAAAACTCGGAGCCTTGGTGCACCTCGACGAAAGGAAACTCGCCCAAATCGCGCCTTCGATCCGTCAATCTCAAAAGGAGGCGCAGATTATTGAGCAGGCTTGTATGTCGCACAACAACCATATGCAATTGACCGTTGCCAAGGTGACAAAAGGGTGCAATGCCATTTGGTGTGCGATCACACGAACAGCTGATATTCGCACCACTGATCATGAAGAATTTGCCGTTAAAACTGTGCCATTTGTCGCCTGCAGTATCTTCACGTGTTTTACGCGTCATTAATTTGGACTCGCGACATTCACTGCAGTTTGTAAAACATTTCTCGGGCTTAACGTCATTCTCTATTGTTTTTATTGCGATCTCTCCTTCGTAACCACGATTGGCAAGAATCGTTTTAAAACCTAAATATAGAAAAGTTTTTAAAAACAAGAACCTTCCACATGCGACTTTAGGTAAGACGTTGTACTATGATAAGGTGGCAAAAATGTGAATAATGAAGTCGGAACTATTAAAAATACCTGAATAATCATAGCGGCGTGGCCCCATCCATCTGTACTTATCACTATGATGTATAACATCACCAAGATAACCATAACTCAAAACGCTCGCATACAATCGAAGCAATTTGTGAGAATCGTAAACAGAAACTAAATCCATTCCGATGCGCTGTCCCAAAATAATATATAAAGCAGCGGTGGTTACATCCGTAGTACCATGGACGCAATAGGAAATTGTGTCTGTACTTCCACCTAGAAAATTAAGGATACAATAATAAAAAATAAAAATACTTATCAGACAATAACAAGAAATAAATTTTTGAAAACAATTCGTTTTATCTATCACACAGAAAGATTATCTTTATCTATAATGCTCAATCGATCATCGTTATATATGAAAATAGGATTATTCTAGAAAATAGCTTACAAACCTGGTATTATTCCAATAGGAATTTTCGGCATAGGTAACTCGATATTAACATCGTCGATATCCAGACCGTGATCACGACATTCACGCATCACTAATCCGTTGAAAATCTCCGAAACTGTGCCATCACCACCCACACAAACGATGCCGTCATAATAATAGATGTTATGCTCCAAAATGTGGTCACGAATTTGATTTTTCCGTTGCGAAACAATCACTGTTGCTTCAACACCAGCGATTTCAAATAAAGGTTTGCAAATCTTTTGGTTAATTTTAATTCCTTTTCGTCGTCCTCCAAAAGGATTTACAAAAAGGAGAATTTTCCTTGGTCTCTGCATTTCTAAAACATAAATAGTTTTTGATGAATTGGATATATTCATATAAGTAAATTTATTAATATGTATAATATCATTAATAAACGTACTTTTTAGATAATTTTGTAGCGTTTTAACCCATGATTGTACCTGTATTGCGTCACTATGCGAAAAAACAATACTACAATATTTCAACGTGTTATCAGCTTGTAACTCCGCATAATGTATAATAAAACTATTCAAATTTAGCTGATCCTCTTCGGTGCAAACACCTTTCTTCTGTGTATGTCCTACTGCAATTACATTCTCGATAGCAATTGAAACTTGAGCTATAAAAAATATTTCATTTCTGTATCCACATTACAACTCGGCATATTTAATTGTATAAATTTATATACTTGAATGTTGTTTGAGAATGCTTACAAATATTTGTAAACCTTTAAATAAAATTTGCAATTGTTGTGCTTACCAAAAGGCGGTTTAATCCGATCCCAAACAATCTGATTGTTGTGGAAGAACACCTTGTAGCTTTTGCGCTTAGAGGTGAACGTCGAGAGCAGGACAGCCGTTTCGATGTCGTCCAGCTCGGGCATGGTCATCGCGGGGTTGTCAACGCCGGTGGCGTGGACGACGTCGGCACGCCGATTCCACCAGCGCAACTGCTTGAGGAAGCGCATCGCCGCAGAGTCACATGGCAATTAGCGTACAAGTACGCAAAGTACGTAGTTTCACGGCGTTACTTGGCGACGGCAAGTTGGTGTGCCATCACAACATACCACTAAAAGCTGCCGGCGTGGAACCAACGAATACCCACGGGCATATATTGCACGAATAAACCAAGGCCAGGTGAAAACTGAACACGGAACAATCAAAACAAATACATACCTGCCGAGCAGGTTGCACACAAACCATAACTACAACAGGGCAAAGCCATATGTAAAATTTGATTTTCCAACCGATCCTAAGGTCACATCGAGGGCGCTCATGATGCAACCACAAAAGTATGTATTTCTTTTTATTAAAAAAAACTATTAAATTTCGCCACATGTAATTATTTGCGTAATTAATTTATTATTTACATGTTATTTATTAGCACTATCGTAAACAAATATTGGTTTATTCAATTAAATTTAACTGACAATAAGAGAAATACTATTCAGAAGGCAGGGCAGTAAATTTCCGGAATCGTTAGAGGTCGTTGGTGTCGAATGTAACAAAATACATACATCAGTCAACAGATGGAACTATCATGTTTTAAATTGTTGACAAACTTATAAATTTGTCGAAATAAAAACCTTCAATTCAATTAATTGTGAAAATAAATAAAATATTTCAGATAATAAATGCCCAAACTCGCGTCAAAGAACGCATAGTAAATGACATAAACATAACCTTCTCTTGTCTAAATTCCTGCAACTACCACCGCGAAATAGTGAAAGGTGTTCATGTTAATCGACATGGAAAAGATTATAAAACACTTGAAATAAACATGTCGATCATAAAATAGATAAATATACAACCTTATCGCGTTGAGGACAATCATGCGAATGAGTAATTCACGCGAATAGAATCCATTCAGTGAAAGTCAAAAACATGAATAGTCGCTATAAAATTTTACTTGTGCTGCTCACAGCCGTGATTCTCCTGTGGAAAGCGTTTACCTATCACAGCGTACAAAAACTTGCCGTTGAGGAGAAAGAAGAGCTGCTTTTACTACAAAAATTGCGATCTTTCGACGCCGAGGACTCGCGTGATCACGTTCGAATCACAGTTTACTATGAAGCTCTCTGTTCGGATTCGCGCAGTTTTGTGCTCAGGGAATTGTTACCGACGTATTTGCAGCTCAAAGACTACGTGATATTAGATTTAGTACCTTATGGTAAAGCAAAGGTGAGTAGAAACATAAATAATGAATATCTAATAATCTATATCGATTGTTTTAGACTTCCGAAACCCAACACGGGTACGAATTTCACTGCCAACACGGTGAAATCGAATGTTTAGGCAACAAAGTGCACGCCTGCACCATCAACATAGTGAAAGATCCTCAAAAAATGCTTCAAATGGTAGCTTGTATGATCGATGATAATATTATTCCCTTCGACATCGCCGAAAAATGTGCCAAGGAGCATAACGTACCTGACTATTCAGCTATTGCAACCTGTGCAAATAGTGCACATGCCAACGAACTTCTCCGACAGCATGGCGTCCGTACGAACGCAATTCATCCTTCCTTCATTCCAACAGTCGAACTAAACGGTGAGATGAAAGTACCATTGTCGGTCATCCTCAAGGATCTGAAAAAACAAGTCTGCGAGAGTTTTACCAGCGGCAAACCAAGCAAATGTGTTTGAAATTCATTTTATCGAGGATATCCCATTACATATTCTCATAATTTGTCTTAACCTCACATTTTATAGAACTTAAATGTGTTTCAAATGAGAATGTAACGCGATAGACGTCGAGGGACGTTTCAGAATGAACTAAAAATGACGTTTTACTCACGACTGACTCATAATGATGTTCAATCGTATAACCTATTGTTAGAAATAAATAATCAGTATTAAAACAATGTACGCCTTGAAAATTCATTTTGTTAGCCGAGTTTCAAGCCTTTATGTAAGTATACATAGAGGTTTGGATCTTCACTAACTTAACCTGCATTTTACTACCTAATTGACCATGTTTCTAAAAATGATCAATTTCAAATGAAATTATTACAAACCACAACATTTGCCTTCAGTTCTTTCGTTGTTGTGTTTCAGTATATACATTTCTCATTTTACCAATGTTACAACACGGAACTTTATGAAGAACGTACAAAAATAAAAGTGAAACTCACAGTTTGGCATTTTGTTTCATATTAGTACTTGTTCTTCTCGCCATTTCGGCTTTTTTTTCTGCACACTTCATGTTTTCACTAGAAAGCTCATACTTCGATATTTGAATATATTAATTAAAATTATGTTCAAAAAATATGTACAAACATTGTTTCTCTTTGCGCCCAAACATTCCCTTTTACTAATTGTTTCCTTTCCGAAAAGAAGGATTAATTGTAATTTGTGTAAGAGTATCGTTATTCTTATCAGTACTAGAAAGGAAAAGATGCAAACATTCCAACAAAAAGTTTAAAAGTTGCTTCATAACCTTAAAACGAAGACGCGAAAGTTTATGAAAATAAAGACCTTGGTCGCATTTTAAAAAAAGTTCATAAAGTTGCATACATTAAATTGCGAAAAAGTTGCATACTTTCCTAATCGCACGAAAATTTGTTTATCATTTATATCGTTACGTATGAACCACGTATATTTTTAAACAAAATGGCTGCGGTTCGATTGCACTTCACTAGAAAAAAAATCCAAAACACTCCTCATGCGCGCTTTGTTTTAGGCCACAAAAACGCCTAAATATTGCTAATATTTTCGGTGCTGAGAGTATGATGAACTTTACAATTTGTTTTGATTATGTATGTAGGTAGATGCGTGCAACTTTGAAATATTACAAACAGAAAGTGTTAAAATCTTGCACTACGTCTTAAAAATGAAAGTTTGAACCATGGACAATTAAAAAGTCGGCATGCCACAAGGCTGTGAGACGGACACAATAATTCTGACTGAAACATATGCGATTTTTACAAATATTTCTGCTAGGTTATTATACGCGTATTTTTGGCGGGAAAAGAAACGCACCGTAAGCGTAAATCTACATGCACGCCTTAGTTTGTCATACAAAATGGAAAAATCGCGCACTATTTTGAAAAATTATGTACAACATTTTGTTATGCGTTCATTTCTCGGTCCACCCAGAGAGAGGTTCTTTTTATGCATCTCCCTCATCCATTTGTTGTTTTCATCTTGTTAATAATGTTTATCGGCTCGCATTAAAACAAAAAGGAAACATGCGCCCAGCCACACGTTGCTATAACTTATGATTGCTGGTTAGCCACGTGAGGCCCTCGTAGAGGCCGTCGCCGGTGGTCGCGCACGCCGGCTGCACGTACCAGTTGCGGTCGCGGATGCGCGTCAACCCGAGCTTCTCCTGAATTTCGTGCGGTTTCATCGCCTCGGGCAGATCCTGCTTGTTGGCAAAGATCAGTATGATGGCGTCGCGCATTTCGCGATCGTTGATTATGCGATGCAGTTCTTGGCGTGCTTCGTCGATGCGGTCGCGGTCGGCGCAGTCGACGACGAAGATGAGGCCTTGCGTGCCGGTGTAGTAATGCCGCCACAACGGCCGTATCTTGTCCTGCCCACCCACGTCCCACACATTGAATTTGACGTTCTTATAGGTAACCGTTTCGACGTTGAAACCAACAGTGGGTATCGTCGTCACCGACTGACCGAGTTTTAGCTTGTAGAGGATGGTCGTCTTGCCGGCGGCGTCCAGGCCGAGCATGAGTATGCGCATCTCCTTGTTGCCGAATATCTTCGACAAGAGCTTCCCCATTATGGAGGCCTTGTTACTTTTTCTATTTGTTCGTCCAGACGGTTTATTTCGTTTGTTTCTAAAACATTTTCGAAATGATAAACATTAAAAATGGTAATTGCCAACAACTTTCAAATAATTCAGATGTTTGTTAAATGAATAAACAATATTTACTAGTACATTTAGTACATATCCTTTGTTTATACAAGTTAGGTTAAGAAAAGGCAATTTTAGGTTAAACTAAGACAGATTTTAAGATGGTTTTTAGAAGATTTCAAATATAAGGTAATTTTGATTAGGTTAAGTTATAATATCTTACATTTTAATTAGGAAAGCTCAAAAATCTAGATACGACAACCCTTAATAAAAAATTTGTATATTTAAAAACAAATAGACGTGTTTTGTGGGTGTAGCAGGAAGTATTATCTCAATCTTATGACACCAAATAATCTGTGTGTATTGTAACTTTTATGGATAGCGTTTTTGGGATAAGTCAAGGCAGCCATCCGAATCGATTACAACAAATGTGAAAGCACACATTGGCAACAAATTGCATACGTACCCACTGACCTGATCAAACACACCTTCCTTCGCTCGGGTGCCTGTTTTTCACAGCGACACGTTCGGCTGTTCAACGCCGTGCAGCTGCAGTACTCGCTTCGCATCCATATTGATGTGGTGACGGCGGCGGCAAGAGTTTCCCTCACTGATTACACTTCACTACGCGGAACGCTGCTGTTACTGTGTGATGCGGCTAGCCGCGAGACGCCCTCACGAGAATCCGGCTGATGATAACACACAAGCGGCAGCACACGGGCACGGCGCACACGCCACTCGGGCACCCAGCGCTCGGTGGTTGCGTGCGCTCACACCAACACTTCACGCTGTCTCGTCGCCGCGTTTGAGAGCAGTGGTGTGGCTGAGTGGCTGAGCCCTCGCCCATACGGGGAATGACGACGGCGATGATGCGCACGGTGCGTGCCTGCGACTGGGTCTGTATTTGTGTTTGTATTCGTCTCCGCCTCGTCGTTGATCCGTGCGTGTCACTAACTCATGCTCACTCGTTGTCAACATCCTGCGAGCGTCAGGCGTAAGCTGAAAAATTCCACAAATTCACATACGAACGACATCTACATCTCAAAGTTTATACTATATCGAATTTAGGTTATATGCAACACACTCTACTAATTAATTCGCAACCATTCGCAAATATCCGAGTACTCCCGATTTATTCACATCTAATTCGTAACTGTTCGTAAATTCCCGAGGACTTCCGATCTATGCACAAGTCGCAACTGTTCGGAAATTCCCGAATACTTCCGATCTTTTCGAAACTCTTTATATGCGACACATTTTACATTAGGCCCTAATGTAAAATGTGTGTGTGTACCCTAATGATTAGGGTATTCAAATACACTTCACACAAATACAGTTCATCTTTTTCAAATTTAATAGACCCTACTTTAACAATTTGTTAGCTTGTTGAACACCTGATTCAAAAGCACCATGCGTAGTTGAAAAACATTCAGAATGTACCGCTTCCCCAGCCAATAAAATCCTCACATTGCCATCTTTATCACACACTGGCTCAGCTAAAATTCTTCCTGGAGAAACATCTTCGTCTGATACAGGTGTTGCAGAACTGTAACTTCCTTTTACATACTGATTACTCAGCCATGACGACCTAAAACATTTATATTCCAATAAAAACTAATAACATTTCGAAAAAACGAACTTGTAGACATTGTTAGGTTTAGGCAAAGCTTCATTTTTCAAGAAAATCCTCAAAAGTTGGATGCAATGTTCCCCGACTGTAATTGTATCAAGCCTCTCCATTTCTTCAACACCAGCATGACCAACCCATGCCAAAAGCATGTTATTTTGGTCTAACACCGTTTCAAACCCTGTAATATAACGCAACCAGATCGGGAGGTTTGTAAAAATGCTTGTAGAGTTTCGCCAGATGATTTGAATGTTTGTTGACCAAAATTTGGCCTCAAACTTCAAGAAAATTTTACCCATGCCATCAAAACCCATGGAAGCAATTGTTTTCGACATTTTTGGTGGTAAAACTAAATTATTACTGGTTTGTAATGATTTTAAAATACCCAGAGATGAGGTAAGAATGATTTGGTTTGCCCAAAGTTGAGAATCGTCTTCGAAAGTCAACAAAACTTGATTTAAAGATGAATTTTGACCATCGTAATTTTGAATTTCAATTTTTCTAACTGCTTTATTGTACTTAATAGAATTAGGTCGCAATTTCCCAACTAAAACATCAACTAAGGCTTGATAACCCCCTTTGATGTTGATATGTTGTTGACCATCCACTTCTCCTTTCGTAGGACATTCATAACGACCCCATTCTTTCAAAGATAGTTGTTTTAAATCTTTACAAGAGTTATCTATCTCTTGAAAACGTACGTGCCAGTCATAAATTTCCCGCATTGAAATTTTCTCTTCCTTGGTATACATTCCAACCTCCAAAAACTTCTCAAATTCTAATTTTAGAAAATCTCCCACGTTATTCACCTCCAATTTCCTAAATTCTGCATAGGAAAAGTCGACAAAAGTTTGCGCACGTTCCAAGATTTTACCAACTTCAAAATCGACTCTTTTTACCAGAAACTCATCGATTCTACTCCCGTCATCTCTCAAAAATACACCATCCCCTTCGGTAGAAGTTTCTGCATGAATTAAATCGTTTTCTTCCATTATTTTGTAGAGTTTAGTATCGTCTCCGTGCATCCACTGCGCTCCCAAGTCGATATGTGTGTTGCCTACGTTTAGAGTGCGAATGCGTCCACCTGGTGTGTCCTGTGCCTCGACGATTATACATTGTTTATTGGCTGCCTGGAGGGTGATAGCTGCCCCCAAACCGGCAAAACCTGCGCCTATGATAACGATGTCTTCTTGTGGTTCCATTTCTCTAGTTTCCACTAAGCTGATTGTTACACCTTTTTTAATATTGACATAACCTTAAATTGAGGTTTAACAACTAGAAATGTAATTGAAAAACTAATAACTAAGCTCATTGTCAGATTAAACCCGCATAGTTGGTCTGAATAATTGGAATGTAATTGAAACTGCTTAAAACGCGTATTAACTAAATTAAGACGTTTAAACTTACAACGTTCAAGCGTAAAAGTAAATTAAACTTCGTAGAAATGAGTGACCACTTGGGTTTAATTTTATAAATAGTTCTAATAAAGCCCAAAAGACATTTTAAATTGGGTTTTCAAACGCTACTTCACTCGTAACCATTCGTAAATCCGACCAAATCACGATCGTAACTGTTCGTAAATTATCGAGTACTCCCCGATCTTCTGGATTGTTTCGAGTATATTCGTAATGATACTAGTTTGAAGCACAACACTTTAAAAAATAGGAAAGGTTCAAACAAAATCCTAAAATGACATTTAAAGTTGCGTATATAATCTCAAGACGCAAATACATTATCTTATAGTAAATACAGTCATTTTTGTGTTTATCGCCTAGAATCCTATTAAAACTTTAAAACATAAATAGTTAAATCTCTATGAAATTGACAGTCATCTATAAATTAGTCTATTAATTTAGTATAATCTCTTTGGGAGCGTAAACCTACCCGGAAAGAAAATGGGCGAAGGGAAAATATTTTAGGAAAAGTTGCTAAAGTCGGTCTTCAGCTTAATAGAGGGTGGCTGCGCCGTCAACGGCTTTGCAATGCCTTCGCTGCGTGTCTTCGTTTGCATACTCTGACTTTGTCGTACGGCTGTTTCCAATCGTGTTCGTAGATTCGGTGATTGAGACATCAATTTCTTAAATTCCTTTAAAATATATAAATGTTAACCGATAACGAATAGTAAAAATATAAAGTAAATAATTATAGTAAAAACGTACTTGTGGATATTTAGGCCCAATTTTCATCAACCACTGTAAACTGGCCTCGTGCAGTTTAAGAGAATATTTGCCGGAAGACCTCAATGCTTGTCCATCCAGAAGATAACTGATTAATATCGGCACAATCAGCGTCAACATTTGTATCCCTAAATTAAGAAAGCAACTTTAAATCTCCATTTACTTTGCAGGAATACAACCTTCTAACAACTAACCTTGCATTAAATCTCCTAATTTTAGCATGAAATAGCATTATTTTAAGGTCAAATTTAAAAGTTTAATAATTAAACGATTAAATAGAAAGAATAAATGAAACTTACGACTTGGCGGTTCCGCCAAACTGATCAGCATCTCCACTGTGACGATGGTCTCTAAAGTGATGGCTAATTCCCCATCGCTGAGACAATTCCTCGCTGCTTCCGTGTATAAAAACTCAACGAGACGCGGAGCCAGAGCGTGAATATATGGCGTCGAAACAACTCTTTCACTATGCGTAAAAATCGACTTCAAAGTTTGGACGCATTTTAAACGTATCTGCAAAATAAACAAACCACCATGTAAATGTCCATTCAGTTTATGAAATTCAACTAAATTTTCGTGTTCATAAATTGAGATTATATGCTTACCGTTGGATTTGAACTCTGCAAACACTGTCGAAAGTGGTTAATACACGGATAGAGTAAATTCGGCGCCGAAACGACTTTGGGTCGAGCATGCAGGACGAATACTGCAATCGCCAACATTGTAGTAACTTCATCGAGCTTAGTATCGCCACTTCCAGTCTTGGTCAAGTCTATAATCTTCGCGAGCGAACTTTGCAACAATTTACTCCATTCATCGCCACATTCTTCATCGGTAGCATGCACATCCGTGGCAATCACCTTCAAGCAATGCAGGGCTGCTTGAACTGCCTTTCGGTTCGCCATAATCGTCACATCATTAACTCCCTTCGTTGAAAGTTCCTTCACAACACCCGTTGTTAGATACAAAACAGTTGGTAAAATCGCTAGAGCTCCCTGCGGTGCACATAATCTATGCAAGGCTTCGAGACAGTTCAACGACGCTGAGATTAAACTCTCCGATTCCTTCTCCTTCTTAAGTAGATTATGATTATAAACTCGATGTGAGGGAGTTGGGCTTAATGCTGGAAGTTGGCGAACCAAGAGACAAAGGCATACCTCCATTAGGGCATAAACTAAAGACTTTCCTGGAACTATTTCCTGACTACCGCCTTCGCCAAGGGAAGGATCTTGCTCCAAAGCTTCCTCGGAGGCTTTGATGACTTTCTTCAGCACTTGCATGCACAGTAACTGCGCGTTTGGATCGTCTCTAGTTAGTAAAAGTCGATGTAAAACATTACACAATTCAATGGCTAACGTTCTGTCAAGCATTAGCGAATTGCGTGCCCATTTTGAGTCTAACAAAGTACACAAAGCCCTCAAACATGTTATGATACTCGAAAGAGGTTCAGTAGATCTAGGACTGCACAAAGCTTCCATGCAAATACCGAAAAGTAGATGAAATCGATCTCTATTCCTTCGTGTAGAATTATCCAGAGTAAGATTGGTTGCTGCATCAAGGTTTCGATTAATTACATCGTTTGATGTAATATTGGCTGCCGAATCTTCCGTCATGTTGCCATTATTAACCTCGATTTCGCCAGAGGTTAACCACAAAGCTGCAGCATGTAAAATGGGCGGCCAGGAAGCACCATAATGTGATCTTGCAGAATCCATTGTATCATTCGTGTAAAAAGCACCGCCGTCATGTGGTAACTGACTAGCGAACTCCGGTGGAAGTGACAATAAAGCATGATCTTTCAACGCAGCCAACCAATGTGAAGATAGGTTAACTAACTCAGGTTGTACCAACATTAAAAGACTCTCACCCTTAAAATCTAACTCTCCAAAGTCATCCGATGTCCTGGGCGACGAAATATTACTACCATTTGAAACAAAACCAGTTTCCTGCATTGCAACTATATAAATCTCAGCCCATGCTTTTAAAATCGCCA
This sequence comes from Weissflogia rhopalogaster, assembly GCA_019419845.2. Lineage (NCBI taxonomy): Eukaryota > Metazoa > Arthropoda > Insecta > Coleoptera > Staphylinidae > Weissflogia > Weissflogia rhopalogaster. Next base: position 2,783,127 of record WSZQ02000004.1, on the reverse strand, counting down.
ATTTCTCCAGCGTAGCCAAACTTTCATTGTACAATTGCGTTGTATTAGTTTTGATTTCTAACTTGCCCAAAGACGAGACTAGTAATTGGTGAACTCGGCGTAAATCATTCAAATTTCGTGCAACACCTGAACCTATCCAAGTGCTGCAAACATCACAGGCTGCTGCTGTGACATGCGAGGGTGTTTCCGGTGAGAACGCTGGCCGCAGTGCTGCACCAACCTGTGCTTGAAATTGCTCGAGCAATAAATGTCCAGGGAACTCCGGTTCGGGGACTTTAGCAAACTTCTCGATAACGTCCTGCAGCGTTTTTAACCCTTCTAACCTCAAAGCATCGGAATCGCTTGTCGCCGCCATGAATGCCATTCGAATGAGGTCGGAGAGATGTAGTACCAAAAAGTCGTTCGTTCCTTTAGTTAACTGCTGCTCCTTCGCCTGTGCGAGATCGAAATGAGCAGGAATGTTGTTCTCGCAGGTGGCGATAATGCGACGCACACATTCAGCAGCGAAAACTCTCGTCGGCCATCTTGGTTGTACCGCTGGATGCGTCCCAAGAGCGTCTTCAGCATGGAACTCCATTTGATCATCGTCCGGCTCCTCATCGTCATTATCGTGCACAGCTTCATGCTGCACAGCAGGTTGTTCATCGCTGTCAGTAGCTATCGTAAGCACGTCTTTGCAGAGGCTCAGCCATTGCGATAGGTTATCACAAGCTAACATCTGCAGCATACTGGTTAAAGTATCATGAATATTCTTAACCAAACTCTGTTCATTTTCCGTATCAAGCATGGCGAAAAGTACACCCGGCAAGCCTGTTTCGGTGATAACTTCAAAGTTGATAAACAAACTTTTGTTCTCATGTGCGTTATTGTACTTAACCTCACTCTGCAAACTCAATGCATGCGCACATACTTCCTTGGCTTCGCGTTGGGCCAGTTGTCTCAAACAACTAACCGCTGCTTTTTTCAATATTAAATGATTGCTGAGTAATGTTTTGCAGAGCGCAGGTACCATTGCTGAGAGATTTACATGCTTCGGTGCAAACAGGTGAAGTTGCTGCAAACAACCGATTGATTCAGCCTGCACAAGGGGATCATGGTGATCCTGCATGATGGCACATGCGCATAGAAATGATGAACGCATTAAGGTTATACTGTTCGTGTTTGCCTGCAATTCGGGTCCGATCGTTGTAATCAACGCCGAGAGGACCTTCCCAATGCATTGGTGCACATCTACATAAGACTGTGGCACATTCAAGAGGAGTTTAAGAGCCAATGAAAGGGTTGGCTCCACATAACCTCGAAACATTGGTCCACCACTGTCGGCGATTAAGGTTAGGGCATGTAATGACCATACTTGTACCACTGGCGAAGTTTGATCCTGCGCCAAGGCTAGGAGTATCGATACGCTTGTATTAAGATGTTGCGAACTGCAAATGCCACCAACGTAGCGATGTAGACAACCTAAGGCCAGAGAGTGCCCAGTGCGACTCGCAACATCTCGTGCGCTCTTCAGGCGATCAAAACTCGTCTGAGCGAGTTCAGCCGTAAATCGCGAGTCGGAGACCACTTGTGCCATTCTGCCGACAGCTTCGCCTGTCGCACAGCGTAGAATTGGGTTCGGCGAGGTTAAAACGCCAATGATTAGGTTCGTTGCTGCCTTTTTGACATCCTCCTGGCCGAAAGACAGTTTCGCTTCGGTTAGGCCTTTCAATCCACTTAAAAGAGCAGTGAAAACATTGGTTTGTATTGCCTCCTGTCGCGTTGACTTAGCATGCTTGATGCAATCGGTGAAATGCTCGAGCATTTGTAGACGATGTTTGTTGGCAACTCGCGGGAAGATTTGGCCGAAAAGCAACACTGATGTGTCAATCACGGCAACGCCTAAGGGTAATGGACCTGGTACTGCCTCCCAGGTGGCTAATGGTCGGTATAGGGAGCAAATGTCATGTTCTAAGGCTCCCGAACCAGCAGCACTGTTTGGTTGCAACTAAAAAATGAAAGATGCAAAATAAGAATACGTTAAATGAAAATTACAAGTGAGTAGTCGTTCAAACAAGAGGCCTAATAAAAACAAACTCTCTTCAAACATACACTCACGTGTTCATTATCAGCTTTTCGATTCGGTTCCATCTTAAGCGTTAAAATAATGAAAATTATTATAGTATAGTGCTCGTCGGCGTTGTTCTTATATTAAAATATGTTTTAAAAACTCACCTGGTCTTCAATTGTTCTATGATCCGTCTCTTGTAGCCATGTCCCCAAAATGACGGAATCGTCAGCGTGGCACACAGTTCTCAATTGTGACGTGGTTGTATTTGCTGGGTTTTCAGTCAGGGTGAATTCAGCGACCAACATTCGTAGCAAATGCGTATAAGAGCCTTCAAACGCTTGAGCCGGAAGCAAAAGAAGAGTTTCGTACAACCTAAGACGAACCATAGCTCCTGGCGCTTTCAATTGTTGCCCGTAGTTCTTCATCACGTTGGAAATACTAAAAATAACATACATATATAAAAAATAGGATAAAATGAAAATAAAAATTGGTAAGACACGTTAGGATAAACAATACCGGCCTAGCCTAGTATAGGAAAAAAACTTACTTAGTAAGCATAGCCAAAGCACTCTCAATCGGCGTTGACAGCCTCCTGATAATATCATCGTTAACGAGCTCAGGACAATTACGTAGAAAACTGTGCATCGCCGACAAAGCACCAGCACGTCCCTCCAACGTCACCTGCCACGTAAACGCATCGCCACGCGCTTTTTCCGAGTCCAACTCCTTCGATGATCTTGGAAATGAATTCCTCCACAGCAACAACATCCTTGGAAGTAACCCTCGTACCACAGGCACTCCGAGTGTCATAATCGCCCCAATCAACACCCATCCGGCTTGAGTTCGATGTAGAGATAGTCGACTATTCTGGCTAGCACTGCGCAGCAACTCTTCGGCAGTGTTGAAAATGATCTTCCCCTTCGTATGCGGCACCCCGAGTGGGGAAAGACGCACACCACCAAGGACAGCAGCCAATGCGCCGCTATATCCTGATATTGCTTCTGGGGATGTTCTTCTTTCTTCGATGCCATTCACGCAGCGGTCTATGAGTGGTGTGATCTGACTTGGGACAGCTACGCAGATGCAACGCAAGCACCACGCTGCTGCAAGACGTGCTGCTTGACAGGGGTGGATTAAGACTGAGACAGTCGCTTCTATTAAACCTTTTAAAAGTATAAAAAATAGATTAAAAAATTAAACCAAATTAGAGTCAAGAAAAAAATTGGATCGAAATATTTCTTTATATTGAACAAATTTGGAAATTCTTTGAATACTCACTCAGTGATTGATCCGATACCAACTCAGCCGCCGTAGTACCAAGTCCAAGAACAAGACACCCAATTTCTTGCAACGCACAAACCAGTAAATGCTGACTAAACAAAGTTTCCTGATTCAAATCCTTCGCATTCTCCGGATTAAAATCAATCGAGTTCATCTCTTTCATGATAATTTGTGCAATCTCCTTCGATGCAGATGCCTGTGCTTTCTCCCCAAACATCTTCCCCAAAACACTCCTTAAGATGAAATTGATACACTTTCTCGAATAAACGGCATCAACATGTGAATTCGCCACCTTCGTATTTGCAACCAAATACAGCACATGCCCTAGGAAAGCTTTCATATTCCTCTCCAACCAAACTGGCCCCAAAATCTGCACGAAGACAACATACGCATGGGTAACCCCAACTCGAACCTCACGGTTCACGCCGCTGGAACCTTTGATAATCTCCCCGGTGCCTTTGAGAAACCCTACACCTCCTCTTAAAAAGCCAGACATCAAAATGCCCAAAGCTTCGTCCAATGAAACATTTTTGACGCCCTTCACACCTGAAGATTTCGCCTGTTGTGTTGCTTGCAATTGCTGGAGTTGAGGGAGTTGTCGGCCTTGCTGCGTCATGGCAATCAAAGCACCTAGGAGTTTTGCGACAGTGCATCGCACTTCGTAGTTGGAGCCATCAAAGGCTCGGAAGCATAATGTTGCTAGGCTTTCCAATTCGGTGGTGTACATAAATGGGGCGTGGTGCAGCATTTCCAAGAGGCAACGTGTCGCTGCACAGCGTACAGCCATCGCTCGATCGACTAAGCAATGCCGGGCTGCTTTGTAGATGTCTTTGTGCACGTTGCTTATCGCCGTACCCATGCCTGCACAGACTTTTTCCAGAGTCAGCATGATTTCAATACGTGTTTGTGATTCGGCGCTTCGCAACGACCTAATAAGAATGTGGACGGTCTCCTCGTAAGAGCGTCCCATCATGCGGCCGAGTTTCTCGTACATCGTCCCCACGCAGCATATGGCACCCCTAGAAAATTAAAATACTATAAGTTAATTCTGATTAAGCTATAATTATTAATAATTTTAAATGAATATTGAATAAAATGATAGGAAAACTTACAATCTTGTTGGCAGAAAACTAGGCGAATCATCCTTATTCTTCAAAATATCATTGCATTTGTTGACTGTATCAAATAACAGAAAAGTATCCCCGACTGAGAAGAGCGTAGCCAAACACCTCGCAATCAACCTGCGTGTTGGTGGCCCCGGCGCCTCTTGTATATGTGCCATCAACTGCTCCACGAGTTTCTTTTGACATTCTTTGATATCATTCTAAAACAACACTCCTCACCCATTACTCAACATTCAACAACACTCATCACCCTGTTTAATTTCCAATCCAAAATTACCTTTTGTGCAGCTACAAGAACTTTGTCCAAGAATCTCAACCACTCAAAGACGAACAACGCTCGTTTAGCTGGTGGCAGCTGAGCTAGGGCCTCTTCATTCAGTGTTAAACTGTGTGATAACTCCATCTTAGACCTAAACAACACCGAAAGCCCTGACATTTAGTATATTTCGCCAAAGTACTGGCGAAACGCTTTAACTAAAGGTTAGATTAACAAAATAAGTGACCTACTTGCGCTGTTGAAACACGTCCAGTCCTGGAAGTTTAGAAATGGATTTATTGTAAGTGTCGTAAGGACCCCCCGAACATTGAATTCGCAAATGCGGGCGTCATGTACGTCAGCCAATTACTTAAACAATAGGATAATAGCTTCGCTGCTGTTGAACTTTTTGCAAAATTACGCCCGCACAATATCGTCGCTAACCATCTGCGGACGCGAAAATGCCACAACCACAACCGTACGACATAAACAGATGCAGATCATATAAACAGATGTGCGTCATGAAATAATAACATACATGTTAGAGTCAATATTTTTAGAATATATTATATTCATATTATTATAAATGTTAGAAGTGGTAAATATTTGATAGAAATGTTTGTTAAATTCATAAAAGCAATTATTAAGTCGCATAGTAGTGCCATCTATATAAGTTTTTCTCAATTTTGTGGAGATCATCGCTTCACTTCAGCGTGCTTTCGATTTATTTCTAGCTTTCCTGCAAGTACATATCTATACTTTCCTTCCTGCATAATTCCCCTCATGTTTCTCCATATATTACAAGTCGAAAAAGTTAAGTTTTGAACAAGAAAGGAAACATAAGTTAGCGATTCAGTAACTGAAAAGCATTGATGTAGGCACCTTCACATATGTTCGTGATTTTACTGTCCTCTTCATTCATATTGAACTGAAGTTTTAAAACCAGTACAAGAGGCTCAACGGGTCAAAATACCGAATATAAAAATGTGATCCGATAGAGGGAACTCCTGGGAATTTGCTAAAGTTTGTTTCATGTAGCTAGGAGCAACATGGTTTATTTTACAGCGATTTGTGCAAAATAAAACTTTTTTGTAAATTTGTTGGAAATAATTCATATCTCTAATAATTATTGAAAATATCTAAAGTTCCATTTACTCTCGATAAAAATTTAGAAAATAAACATAAAAATAATACATTCGGATATAAACACAACTAATTGTTTCCAATTTCTAAGGATTCCGAGAATCAAAAAGAAACAAGTAAATCCGACAAATAATTACCAGATATATGGTAAAACTATAAAATAAAACTTGACTTTTAACAAACAACACCATCATACAAATGCGATAAATATATTTGTTTATGAACTATTGTAATGAGAAGCAGATACGTTTTTCCTTCCCTCAATACAATCATAATCTGCGCACGTCCTCCAAACATCCCCTTCGTTTCTTCTTCGAATCATCTCCTTATAACAAAAATACATCTAATTACTAGCGATAGATATACAATAAACATTAACATAGGCATTCAATTCCTTACAATACGAAAACATAGTCAGCAATATATACTGATCTCGAATACATTTTACGCGGTTATTCGTAAATCAAAGGAACAATGATATGCTTTGTGTGTGGAGGGGACCAACATATGTACAGGTGCAAAATCTATGCCTTAGCGTTACGTTAGTTTTGTATGCAGTGTACGAGAGTTTTATATGTTTATTTTCAGTTGTGTTATAGTAGTACCATTTCATTTTAATATTTAACACAACAAAATGAATTAAAACACGTCTAAAACTCAAACTTAAAGCCTAGCATGTAAGATGAATCGAAATGAATTATATACAAGATGCGTTGCGTTAAAATAAGGCTTTAAATGTAAAAATGAGTACTTAAATGTAATTGTTGCAAAGTTTACAAAATGGCGATCAACTAAAATGTTACAATTTCCACGTCTGCTTCAATTTTTCATTTGATTCATCCAAAATAAATGCGAATTTACAAAGTAATTAATAACCTAATTGTTGCACATGTTGCTATTGCATTTTCGACATAATTAAAAACTTTCTAAAACTTAAAAGTGCATCACATTGTTTCTTAAGTATATTTCGTCAAATTTTCAGTAAATTTCATGGTGTTATGTTAGAATTTCAAACAATTTTGTTAACTCTCCAATGTTCTAAGTAAATGGCCGGAATTTTCATCTAAAAGTCATAAATTTCATTTTCAACTATATTCAACCCACCATTTTTTGAATAACTATTTTTCTAATTTTCATCAACACAACAATCTAAAATATCTAAAACATTTGTTGAGTGTGCGCGTGTTTAAAGTATTTAGTTTCTTCATTTCCTTCGTTTTTTTTTTTTTTTAGCAAAATAGTGCTCATTATGTAGTCAGTTGTAGTTGTCAGTTTAGAGATGGTTTTCTACTTCTTTAAACATTTGTTACATTACTTATGTATTATAACAATTAATATAAATGGCAATTAAGCTCCTCTGTACGTTTCTTTTCATGCTTTTCACTCTATCGTCGATAAACACTTTCTTTTCTCCTTTTGTTTCCAAAGCTGGCATAATCTTAAATCTAATTCTATTCATCACAATTGTGTCACATTCGACTCTCTCATGCACTTTTATCAGCAAAGGTACAATCAATTTCTAGTCATTTTTCGCCTTGTTAGACCAAATTATTCGGTTTTCCCACGAACCAATCTGTCTTCCATCATTTTTCTTTCATTCGCAGACCTACACATCACCAATCTGCATTTCAAAGTCTCCAAAATTCCACTTTATAAAAAATATCAGTCTGCTAATCATAATTATACCTCAACGCGAATGTTTTGTGAGCATCATGCAATATATGTATCAATGTCTCTACTGTACCTCTTACACAGTTTTTCAATATTTACAAAAATATATATGCATATAATTAGGTATAATGCGACATGTAAACATGTAAGAAGTTTTCGTTGTTTAATTAAACACAAAATCAATGTCTAATGAGCTATCACTAATTTCCGTAGAAACAGAAGATTATTTTGACGTTGGATCTTTAACTCAACTTTGTTAAAACATTATACATCATACAGAGCGATAAATATGTTCATTAGTTACTGTAATGAGAAGCAGAGTCTTTTTCAACATTTTCAGTGTTTATTCGTTTGTTTTGCCTTTAAAAACTCACGAGTGTTTTGAAAAATTGTACACGGTATACGAAACTTACGTACACCGTCAACACATTCACAAAAATCCGACTTAATCTCCGATTTAATCCTCCTTGAAGAGTTTCGCATCATATAATTTAGTTTTATTTGCCAGCGGCATTTGCCCAACTGTAACATACGCCCTGCTGTTATCAACAACAGGCTCGCGTTTCTGCGCCGCTGCTTTCAGATCCGATACTTGCACATAAGGACGATTCACGGGTTCCTCCTTGGGTTTAGGCATACTCCGTGCTTGCGCGACAGTGACGTAAGATGAAGCGGATACTTCCGGTCGTGATGTCGCCGTCACAACAGGCTCCACATCTACATAGGGCTGCATATACGTACAAATATTAGGCTTTGGACCAACATCGTCCATCTCAGCAAGAGGATTCGTCTCAATACCCATCCCAACTCCAAGACCAAGCCCTCCAAGACTTCCAAGGCCTCCGAGACCCACCTGCGAGTAGTTTTCATTCTTCCCCACGGACTCAGCGCCCAAAAGCGACGTCTTTGATGAATTACGAAACGACCTCTTACGTAGTTCACTCTGCTCCGTGCCTGAATCCGATGCAGCCGAAAACGTACCTTCCGATTCAGATGTGACACTGCCTGGTGCCGAACTACAGCCACTCGAATCACCCACGTACGTGGCTTTAATAGCTTCCGGTCGTGACTGCAAAAGCAGCTCTTCGTCAGCAGCTGGTGGTGGTTTCATTTCACGTTGATTTGGATCTTTCTGAACAGGCCAAACAGATGGATCATTCACCTGTTGCAGAGTCTTGGGTAGAGTCACACCAATGTCCTGCATCTTTTTACAACGACTGTAGAGCTTCTTCGCGAGGAATACAATTCCTATGAGTAACAATCCCAAAATAATCAGCACCGGAATCAGCCAACCCATCCCAGGTGAACAACTTCCTTTAAACGCATCACTCCAATCACCGTAGTAGCTCTTATTCAACATATCGTCATAATTAAAAGCTCGAACCATAATGCTGAAGGCCGAAGTCTTCGGGGCACATTTATAATGAAACATTTCCGATTTGTTTGTAAACGAACGTATTTCCCCATCATCTACTTGAATTTCGTACGAGACTGGTCCACTGAGAGGCACAGGCTTCGACCATACGATGATAATATCAGGTGTATTCGTCGACATCGCCGTGGGTTGAGGTACCCGTCCTGGTGTACCCATTTGCGTGCGTAACGAGATCGCATTCGACCTCTCCGAGCACATATTCGAAGTACAAGCTACCACGGAGATATTATAAAGATCATAACTCTTTAAACTCGTCAGTACATAGCTGGTTTCATTCAGATTCGTCGCTACCCTAACTCCATTATAGAAGATTTCATACGTTATGAAACCATTTGTCGTGTCGGGCTTCTGCCAACGCAGCGAAATCGACGAATTACTCACACTTATCGCTTGCAAAGCTGAAGGCTCCGTTGGTTTACCCTCCAAAGTTGTTACTCGTTCAGGATCTGAAGTCTTGCCCTTATTGCCACTTTTCTTCATCGTTGGGTAAATCGTAAAAAGATACGTTGCATACGGCTTGAGACCACCCACAGTAAAGTGTGTAACATTACCATCAACATCCTCATGCGACTTTGTCTTATTCCGACAATCGTACGATGTTTGATCACCAATACAGTATTCAATCGTGTAATTTGCAATACCTTCGGTCGAGCACTTCACCATCCAACTGAGCATTACCGATGTGTCACTGAATTGCGTCGGTTTAATCAGGTTAATCGTTGGAATCTGTTCACCAGACTCCTCACACGTGGGGAACACCATACCACTGCTGCCAAACTCGGAATTCGAGGCAATCGCTACGCGGAATGACGTATTGTTGAAATTCGTAGAGTTGTCCTCGTATTTGTACTCGTGCTGATCTTGATCCAACGTCGTCCAGTTCCAGTCGCCATTACAGTCTTCGTTAAACGATTTCGTTATCTCCCGACACCAGAAAACTGTATAATTCTCGATATTAATATGCCCGCCGCTACGTGGACTCCATTGCAGTTTGAAGCCGTTGGTATTTTCAATCTTTTTCAACTCACGCACTTGATAGGGACGTTGATGTTGTGCTGGAATGGTAATCTGCGCATGTGCAGTCGTTTGAGAGCCCACATCGTTGCTGGCGTGAACAGCAAATTTGTAGATTTGATTCGAGTTGAGATTACCAATAACGACAGAGTTTTTCATTGGACGCGTACGATCTATGACGATGTTTCCCGATCCTTGGACAAGAGTGACGTTGTATTTCAGATTACGACCGTTTTCATATTCTGCAGGTACTTGATGCCAGTAGACACGGACGGCGGTGTCGTTGATGTGTTTGTAGCTGCCCGAATCAAGTTTGGGGCCTTTTCCAGGAACTTTTAAAGGTAAAATTTAGTTAATAATAACATTCTAAAAAAGGAATAGACATAATAATGAAATAAACGCACCTGTAGCTGCTGTACGAGCATATAAAGTGGCATTCTGCGACCACATATGATCTCCTCGAGCCAAACCCACTTTTAGAGCAACGCGTACGTCGCAGAGATCATGTGGATACGGCAAACCCGTCAGGTTGAAAGTCACCATTGATACTTCGGTGAAGCTCCTCATCGCCGCCAACTTAAAGGTGCGATCACGCACACGTTCCGGCATCTCCAATCCACAAGTATACATCACACGGTACTGCAGATCGCGATGTTGTATCGTCGGTGGAATACCCCACTTCAGAAACAGCGACGATGTAGTTGCACTAATCACTTCCAAATGTTCGGGCGGATTTGGAATAATATGAGCAAAATGATGAAAATTTTGCTCTGTATTCCTATAAGTGCCTAACGGATTGGTGGCACCAAAACTGATATTGTAGTACTCTGAAGACTGTCGATACTGCGGATTCGTGGATAAAGTCCACACGCATTTGTAACGTTTCTCCACCTCATCGTAGATGATTGGTTTTTGTGGACATTCCATTATCGTGCGACTAAAATTGAATACGTACGATTACAACTTCTGAAATATCGTTCAGATGATAATAATAGTTGTCCTTAAGCTTGAGGGACGTAAATTTTAATTGAAATTTGAAATTGACTTACGGTTGACTATGAACGGTGTAGCTCAGAGTGTATTTCGTCGCTATACTGTTCTTCGGATGTCTCCATGAGCATGTCAGATTATCATTGTTATAACTCACGCACTTAAAGTCCTCCGGTTTCGGCTTGGCTGGAAAATACGACACCAATTATCTTATATCGTCCTGGTCTTGCAACTTTCCTCATTACAACTTACTTCCAACAAAGATGACATTGTCGCAAACAATCTCATTATCAAACATACACGCGTATGTGGGCTTTTCAATCTTAAGATCGGCGGCGTCAATGTGTAGATGAATTTGGGATCCATTCGTGATTGTTGACTATAAAAGTTTGAAATAAAACATTAGACATGTAAAAACAGAATTTTGAAACATTTTCAAAGGATATACAAAGAAGATAGACAATTGTAAATTGGTTTGATCAACAATTTGTTGAAAAGATATAGATAGTTTCATAATTGTATGTTTACTATCAGGTTTGCAGTAAGATGGTAAAAAAGATGTAAATAAAAACAAAAGTCAGTAAAATTGTTACTAAGATAAGTAATAATTAGCATGTTCATTGTTAAAGGTAATAAATTTTGGTTCGTAATAACTTGAACACGAAAATAACTTAAATAAATCACAAGGAAACATGTAAAGTTAAAATTTAAATAAAAAAAAGTTCACGATAAATAAACATAAAATAAACATAACATAAAATAAAAAAATCTTACCCCATTAAGCAAAACATTTCCATAAACAAAAGTGAGCCTCTTGCTAGCTTCGGGATCCTTCAAATACATGGGCTTGGTAATAATGCAGTCCAAATCCAAAGAGTCCTTAAGATACTCCAAATAAATGTCCCCCTGCGGCGACGTATAACCGATACCATTCTTGACATTCGAGCAGGTTTTCCGCTCCGGCATAGAGGTAACCAATGGCAGAAAGCCCCAGAAGACACCAAAAACCCACGCCAAACTTAACGTGGTCGTTGTCGTTGCCATTTTGATCTGAAATTTTTTCATAGACAAAAAATTTCAGATCAAAATGTGTCCGTCTGTCTCAACTCACAGTCACCGTTTGCACCACTAGCGTTCTAATACGACCCACAGCGACATGATATTCTGCAATCAAGAAAACTCGGCGTTATTCACCATTATCGTAGAACATTAGCGTATGAGCCGCATACACAAATGCAGCGCAATTTTTTGATTAGCCAGCGTTTATCCTTGATTCATGTGCCAGCAACCACACAAGGCGAGTAAGAGCATTCGGGGTGGTGTGGGCGAAGTGTCTATCTGTGATAGACCTGAATGGGATTCGCCGAACCAAGTGAAGCGTGTATATGTGGACGACATCTTCGCAGACGATTTATTATCCGATAATCAGAGTCGCGCGACTAATGCCAAAACAAATTTTGATCTACGCGGAATGCAAGTGACGCCGCGCTATTTTCAGGCTCTTAAATCGTTCGGTACGCCGAAAATCTTTTCCGAGAAGACATGCCATGCGCGCAGTCTTTTTTGTGAAATAATTCGCTAACTACATAACAACGGGTACAAAACTGACATCTTCTAACTAGCAGTTTGCTTGTTAGTTGTGAGAATTTACACTACACATTAGCAACGAAAAGGCGCGCAATGATTAAGTAAATAACGATTGGAAATCACGTTTCCCGCAAGATTAGTAAACGTTTCTGGATTCTGGGAAGATACTCGCAAACGTTGTTCCCCACGACCTGCAGTAGGTCAAGAAATCACTTAAGGCAATGATAAGACGATTGAAATGCCCGACCGTCGCCGTCGGGTCAGAAAGTTCAAGTTCATGTTTGTCTAAAACTTTTTGTTGTAG
>WSZQ02000004.1:2757989-2770172 GCA_019419845.2 Weissflogia rhopalogaster | reverse complement strand
AGACGATTGAAATGCCCGACCGTCGCCGTCGGGTCAGAAAGTTCAAGTTCATGTTTGTCTAAAACTTTTTGTTGTAGATTTGAATTACAAGTACATTCTTTAAAAAAACACTCATGGGTTTAATTTCAATTCATAATCGTATATTTCAGAATCGCATCAGTCAGAATTAACTAAACTGCGATGAATAATTTCATGACTATCTTGCGTTCATTGATAAAATCGTGCTTGTCAAAAAATTTGCATTGTGGATGCATTGTCCACCTTTGATTTGAATGAATCTTTCGATTTTTTTAGCAAACGGCTCAAAAACGCAAAAAAAAAACATTATCACAAACTATTTCAATGTACAAGCTACACGTACAAAAATAAAATGTAAAAGGCATTGAAATCAAAGTCGGACAATGCGTGACCGTCCTTTGTAAGTTTACAGCGATTCCGGCACATAGAAGAACATAAACAAATTCATGAATAGTAGTTCAAGCTGCTAATCAAATTTAAATTATTAATCAAAACATGTCATGAAACACGCTACAGTGATACTACGGATGCATTGATCAACGTCAGCAGCAAAACATTTGCGAATGTAAGTATACAACATTGTATAGCCTGTTGTGAGTGATAACCACACTCGCACCAATCGAATAGCAACAAAAAAATGCTAATAGGCAAGTGATGATTTTATATAAGAAAGCGTAGAAGCACCACACACTGCCACACTATAGGCTGTGCACAAATAGAAAGTCCGTCAAAGAAAGATTAGCACGAATTGGTAAGTGGAGAAACAGAGCGCACATGCACAAACCGCGAGCACTCGAACGTCAGCCAATGTTTTGTAATAGCAATCGTCGTAAAAAAGCTTGGATATACAATGTCCACTTGCAGAAATGGAATACGAGCATGTATATTCCACGCAATCGTGCGTCGCATGATTACAGTGAAATAAAAACAAAGCAAGCGCAAGAGTCAAAGTCGTACGCGTACAATGTGGCCTTAATCGTTTAGCAAGTGCAATAAAATGCAAAAATCAAGATTAATATAATTTTACTAAAAAGTTTTCAATTTAATTCAATGCTTGAACTAAAAATTAAATAAAACATTTCGAATTCCATGTGAATTTTGTTGCTAAACAAGTTTAAGTTAACTTGCGTTGACAACATCTCAGCATTCTTGTTTGATCTTTTCATTTTACATTCGTTCTATTTCCAGGGCATTTTGAAAGGCACATAAATCTTTGGTCTTACATAATTCACATTTATGCCATAATAACTTATCATAATGTAATAATGTAATATTTTATTGACTATTTATATTTAACTAGAAAGTTCATCCAAACTTAATGATTACTTTTGTTCAATATATTCAGGTTAATACAAAGAAAACAAGAAAATATAGAATAAAAGACTTTTATGTAAGCCTGAAAATTTGTCGGCTTTTAAGAGGTTATTTTTAAATCGACAGAATTGCAAATTGCAAAAATATTGAACAAATTTGTTTATTGAAAAAACGTTTGCTCGTTATTTCCCTCTCCATAATTAAGTACGTAGAAGTTTCCATGTGATGAAACTTTCAAAGTATGCCTTAAAGTGATGAAAATTGAAGGAAAAATGAAAAAGTTAAACATTCAAAAGTTAATTGACTTCGCCAAATTTCCATCTAAACAATATTCAGTTTAATGGAAACTTCCATTCAGGTTATAATATAAAAAATGCTTCTCGAGTTTGATGAAAATATGTAGGGTTATTCGCAAAAATTGCCTCTACACAATTGCACCGTTTCTAGCTACATGTAAATCGACACGAGTTTTTCACGTGATACCTTAATCACCCGATTGCGAGAAAAGCTGTTCCCGCCTGCCTGCCTTGGGCGACGATAAATCTCTTTCGGAAGCCATACCAACGGCAATTTTAAGTCGATTTAGATAGAACATTCAAGAAACATGGTCCCATTTGTGTTCAACAAGAAAATAAATCTTATAACTTATTCTTTTTATGCAATAAACTCCTTTTAAAATCTTTTACGTCAGGTTACACAATGCTGAAGTAAGAAAACATGGAAATTGTAAAACAAAAGCTTAAAACTATTTCGGTTTTAATTTCAGGAAATTCATTCATTGCCGTTTTTCAACACTGTGTTTCAACACATATTAAACTTTATATTCGTTCTATTTTCAAGTCACTGAGAAACTCACATAAATCGTTTTAACTGCTAAGTATCATAAGTTCAGGTAAATACATTCCCATAGTTTGGCATATATTATTTATGTTCGTATAACAAAACTTGGCAAGCAGGCATTGATATAACCGAAAAACGTGTGATTTTAAAGTAAAACTATTATATGCGCGCTTGACTTAAGGTCTAAACTGATGAATAAGAGCCAAATTTAGACAGTATATACTTTAGAATCGAATAATTCGGATATTAATTGTTCTTTCTTTAAAGTGTGTATTTTGTTTCAACCTGAAGAAAGGATATTTTTATCTTTTTGATTTGACCCTTAAAGGTTTTTTTTAAATTTCTATTGTGTTTGCGTGAGTCGGTGAGTTGAGCGCGCATATCGTAGAAGATATTTTTTTCCTATAGTATCAGGATGTGCTATGACATTCCATAAATGTCAAGGTGGAACCTTTAGTGATGCTGTTTATGAATATCAAAGGACTCATTCTGTACGTTTACAATATGTTCCTCTATCACGATGATAATAAACATTCCGACTTTTGAATGTACCGCGAAATTTACACGCCAAAAGGTTTGATCCACAGAAGTGGCAATTAACAAGAAATCAAATAATGTCTCAAATATGGAAACTTCTAATCTTCATTTCAAAACAAATGGATTTTATTTATCAAACAAACCATTGTCTCAGTGTTAAAATCAATTACAATAAACAATAAGAATATATTTAGTATGGTGTATATCTCAGTATTGTGCTCAAAAACATATTTGTATTGATTGTTTATGTCTATTTTATTTTAATAAGAAATTCGAATTAGCTACCTGTTTTTTTATATATTCATCCCTAAACACTACAGTGTTAAATTTAACACCTTCAAACACATCGGCCAACAATAATATCACTAAAAACGATTACATAAAAAAACTGGAGAAAACCAGCACCAATTACCTGTAACCCGGCTATTTAATCATCGACCAAATCCCAGATAAGCCATTAAACTATCCTGTAATAAAATATACGTCTTTAGATCGTTTTCTCTCTGCGTTTCAAATTCGTTATTCTCGAATTCTCGTCTTCTTGCGACTACGCAATACATCTCTTATACACACACATACAAATGCACGAACGTCCGTGGTCGTGGCCATAAAGAAAATCCGGTACTGGCCCCGCGCCTCCACGGGAGCGGCGCATATGATGAAGAACGCAAAGTAATAGTAGCAACATTATGTGTTCCACATGCGTGTGTGAGTATGCATGTGAGTTGAAGTGAATGCTCGAGACGGTAATACCGGGCGCCCCACACCGCAGAGAGTTTGCATCGTTGTATGCGCTCGTAATTGTTGTGTACACACGGCACGAAAAATGCGCTTCCCGGAATACAGCCCGTCACTCGTGCTGCGCACATTTACACAAGCAAATACACATACAACTACCGCACGACTACCAGGCACGACACAAACAGACCAAGCGAACGTTGATTCGTCCCCGGAAAACATCCCATCAATTCGTCTCGTGGTCTAATTAGAGGACTTTCTACATTCTGAATGCTACAACTTATAACCGAATGCTTCAGAAGTTTTTCAGTAATATGATTGATGAATTCTGAGATTTTCAATTTGTAATCGTAAGAATCTTTACCTTTTTTGAGATCTTAATTTGCCTCCTCATTCAATCACCCCAGACTTTCCATTATTCCCCTTGTCCATCCTTATGTTCAGAAAACTATCTCAAAATAACTCAACCTACTCTTTTCACTTTTAAAGGTTAAAACGATTGGAGGTAGTTCTTAGGAGACGAATCATCCATGATCAAATAAACGAGGCTTTATATCGCATGCGCTCGCAAGAAACATGCACAAGAAAAAGCGGCTCAGGTTGATGCCTGGCTTCTGTGAATACGAACGATGGAGAAACGGAGCGATCCTTAGATCGTGATGTTGCAGCGTACTACTCTATACGCGGAGCCACCAGTCAGACCCAAGCCCACACCAACTACTATAAATTCTCCACGTTATATTTCTACACTGTGCCTCCTCTTCCTCCTTCTTTGCTGCACCGTTGGACATAAGAATGCCTCACCGTTGGACATTCAATAACATTGAAATATCACGCTGGGATTGTGGTAGCCTGGTGCGTACCGAGAACGAGACTTAATTTTGAATACATCGTGCCATTAGGCGGACACGTAGGGAAGGGCTTAATTCCGTGCATTTAAAATCCGGCCAGTAATCATATGCTAATTTTACCGCAACTTGAGCTTATCAACTGATTCTCGAAAATCTATACCATAGATGCTAAAGCCATGGCAACTACTGCTGCCTAGCTGATTTTCGAAAGATATATAAATCTATCGAAATAAGTTATGCCAATTGAGTTATTTGATTTCGACTTTTTTATGATATTAAATGATACGTTTAATGTTCAAAAACTGTTTTAGGTACCTTCAGACCTTTTATATAGTTAAAAGAACACCTAATACCCATGTTATCAATACAGAAAGAAAGGAAATCATATTTTAACATATTTAAAATTTTCAGCAACCAGTCAATTAAAACTTAGATAAGATATAATAATTATTTTAAAAACTAAATCCACATATAGTCTTCTCTGATATCTAACTTTTATGATATCCTCTCAAACTGTTGAAACGGATTTCTTAGAAGCACAAATTCGCCTACGCACTAAGTGCAATCAAACACTTACACATTCTAACCTAGCATAGTTTCCATTGTTTACAAAGTACCTATTTAAGATACAGAAAACTTAATAGATAAACCTAATCACACTAATTAAATAACGCATCCAGTTCAAACTTATACCACAGACTGAAAAATTGCAAAGCAAAAAATTGGCAATAGGCAAAATTTAAAAACAGGATGTCGCATTAAAATAATAATGGAAATTTAACATTTCTGACCTTATCATTTAAATCATATTTGCAATATATAATTCCTCATATAAAACCTAAAACAGATAATTGTAAGAATTAACATTGAAACAAGTGAATAACATACGAAATAACGTATGATGGAGATATTGCACCACCACATGTACGATAACAAAACATATGGATTTCATAGAGACATGTTCATGTTTCAGTTATTTTTGAACAGATTTGTTCAAATTTTTCAAATTATATATTAGCTAATGAATATAGTATATAGAATAAAAAATGTTAAATTAATTTTCATTTTTTAACACAAATCACCTTCAAAAGTATTATACAAAAACAAGGACAAAATTACACACAAGTAGGTGCGTGTGGATATATGTAGTAGGAGTGTGTATAAAATATATTTATGTGTAAAGTGTGTATGTGTGTGTGTGAAGTCTGTGTGTGTATGTGTGTGTGTAAAGTTTATGTGTGTGTAAAGTGTATGTGTGTGTAAAGTGTATGTGTGTGTGTAAAGTGTATGTGTATGTAAAGTGTATGTGTATGTGTGTGTAAAGTGTATGTGTATGTGTGTGTAAAATGTGAATGTGTATGCGTGTGTAAAATGTGTAAATATTAAAGTAGGTGAGTGTGTGTACTTTTATATTTTCTTCAGATCGCTTTTGTCAAATCAAAGCAACCCTTATATACTACAATTGTGCAATTCAATCAAAGCAACACGATTTTTCAAAACTAAACAATAACCACAAAAATGCAATACATACTCAGAAAATGTAGCCTCTGATAACTGACAAAACGCTGATACTGCCATTTAATCAATTCCTCAATTCTTGGCACAACACAGACACACTTGCAGAAGACTCACTTGCTCATCAACAAAACAGGTGCACTGACCGGGTGATACCCATCCACCAACCAATCCCCCACAAACCCACTCGTCCCTGAGGGATGTTTCTATCCTCAATGTGTATCGCGAGCACTGATTCAGGGTTTTTTTTCACGTCTTGCAGCGCGTTGTCGTCACACACATTCGCGTCGTTCTCTCGCGCAATCGAAATACTCGGAATTGAATCTACGCAGCGCTGGCCTCGTCGTCGTCGCCCGGACACGGGCAGCGTGTGAGAGTAGAGCCACCGTGCCAAGTGCCTCTTTGGTTACTTGCTGGCGAATGCACAATACACACGAAACACAAACTGGATTAGGGGCTGCTTTCGCCCCCTCTGCGACGGCGTTAATTAGACGAACACTCGCTGAACACTATGCTAGGCTCGGTGCGCGCACATCGCGACGCTGTTATTGTACACGCACTTACACAAGCAGCGATTGCCGGGAACTTGGAAATTGCAGCGCTATGGAAAGGCCAAAACACACTCATTGACAAGATGGCCGCCGTCGGGCGATACTAACGCGATGGGTAACAAATGGTGGAACTAGTGAAGAACAAATTTCTTTAGGGCATATTTACGCCATCTGTTGAGAAACGATATTACTACTTATTAAGTTTGATTTCTAGTTTTATTCAAAAGTAGAAACCTATTCATGAAAAAATAAGCGTTCTTTCATTTATAACGGTTTGAAAACATCTTTCCATAGATTATTTTGTTCATATTTCTATTGTATAATACCCAAAATATACGAATATATGCTGTTTTGTCCAGACTACACTTTTAAAACGTTAGATAAATAAATGAACACAACAGGGTGATTTTTAACATTGTAAAATCTCTTAGAATTGCAAATTTACGCAATAAAAGACCAAAATGAAGATGGTTGAGCCAGCAAACCCTTTATTCATGTTTCTAACGTTGTAATCGAATATATTTCACATACAGGAAGCTAAAAAATGAACGAAAACCACGTAGGTTTGTTGGAGTTTATTTTTAACACTAAAAAGTGGAATTTCACATATTTCATATGTTAAAAGCTTTTTTTCATAAAACTGCTAGAAATCCCTAAAATGCGAATAATCCGTGTAAATTTAACATTATATTCATGCACTGATTGTATTTTAAACTAATTAGTTCTTTTACAATTATTTTTCCTTCATTTTCATCAATAAACTTCAGTAAAACCTGCTTAAAATGAAGGAAAATGGCGTGATTTTAGTGAACAGATGATGCTAAGAGAAAAATGCAATTCTCTCTGCCACTTCCGTCCAATAGCAGAGATTGTATTGCTCTCGAACGCAACAGTAGCAGAACAAGAACAATTTACACATTGCCGACCTGATGATGCATCATACACGTTGAATTGGCAGTCAAGGTCGTGTTGGTTGAATGACTCCATTGCCAATCCACCATTGCTTTCTGATGCGTTCGCCATGCACTCTGACGTGTAAAATGTTGACCAACATGACATTAGATTGCACCACGTTGTATTATCTGTATTTTGTATTATTTTCATTAATTTACGTCATAAAAACTTATTGTTTGATCACTAAGTCGACATACAATTATTTTCTATCGAAATGAAAATGTTTAATGGGTTTTTTTATTGATTTTACGTGAATTTTCATCAACTTTTGCGCAGATTTTTTGAATTCTAGGTGAGGGCGCTGTTGTGCGTATTTCCGCCGGCGTAACCACTTGTTGCGTACTGCGCGTGCTCGGATGTGACGTCGAGCGTGGTAGGGGTGGGAGCGTGTTAAGGCAGCCCGTTTCCATTCTAGTAGTCCTTTCTGTCTGACTCTTCGTCCGGTGCGGTTGGTTCCAGCTAGTTCGCCGACAACTTTGAGTTCCATTTTGGGTTAATATTACCCCTATACAGCAAGTAAGTACTTTCAATAATTTCTCATTCATTCGCTTTGCTTTATTACCGAATTCATTTACTGACGGCTGTTTATTTCGCGAGATATTTGGGAAAACCTGAAGCCGCACCACGTGTACAATGCAGACCCGTATAGCGGTCCGCCATGTTGGCCATATGCATGTTCAGCGGCGTGTTTTCCATTGTTTCGCATACATTATGCTTCGAAGGCGTCAGTTTTGCTTCGCGTTTTATACCCGGCTTATTGATTAATTCGCTCCCGTCTTTATTAACTCCGTGTAGACATGGGCAAGGAAAAGATTCATATTAACATCGTCGTCATTGGTCACGTCGACTCCGGCAAGTCGACCACCACCGGCCATTTGATCTACAAATGCGGTGGTATCGACAAGCGTACGATCGAGAAGTTCGAGAAGGAAGCCCAGGAGATGGGTAAGGGTTCGTTCAAGTACGCGTGGGTGTTGGACAAACTGAAGGCCGAGCGTGAGCGTGGTATCACCATCGATATTGCCCTGTGGAAGTTCGAGACCGCCAAGTACTATGTGACCATCATCGATGCTCCCGGTCACAGGGATTTCATCAAGAACATGATCACTGGTACATCCCAGGCTGATTGCGCCGTGTTGATTGTTGCTGCCGGTACCGGTGAGTTCGAGGCTGGTATCTCGAAGAACGGCCAGACCCGTGAGCATGCGCTGCTCGCCTTTACCTTGGGCGTGAAGCAGCTCATCGTCGGTGTGAACAAGATGGACTCCACCGAGCCCGCCTACAACGAGGGCCGTTTCGAGGAAATCAAGAAGGAAGTCTCCTCGTACATCAAGAAGATCGGTTACAATCCCGCTGCCGTTGCTTTCGTGCCCATCTCCGGCTGGCACGGCGACAACATGCTCGAAGCCTCCACCAAGATGCCTTGGTTCAAGGGATGGGCCATCGAGCGCAAGGAAGGCAAGGCCGACGGTAAGTGCCTCATCGAAGCTTTGGATGCCATCCTCCCACCATCTCGTCCAACTGAGAAGCCTCTGCGTCTTCCCCTTCAGGTTAGTTTATTTTATTTCCATATTTACTAGTTATACAGTATCTTGCATATAACGTTTTTATACGTCATTAGTCGAAAATATATTTGGCGGTATGTATACGTCACGAGGATAATATTGTTTTGGACGTGTTCTAACGCGATTTGGTAGATTTATTTTATTAGTAGTATGAAAATGATGATCTTTTAAAGGCAGATTTCCTTGTTGACATTATGGCTTAATCTTTACTGATTTAATCACCAAATATTTTTGTTGATCGCTTTCAAATCTTAAAGCTAGACTAACATTTGTTTCCTTGTGTTTTTCTATAGGATGTTTACAAAATTGGTGGTATTGGAACAGTACCAGTCGGTCGTGTGGAGACTGGTGTCCTGAAACCAGGTACCGTTGTTGTCTTCGCGCCCGCTAACCTTACCACTGAAGTCAAATCCGTTGAAATGCACCACGAAGCCCTGCAGGAGGCCGTGCCCGGCGATAACGTCGGCTTCAACGTGAAGAACGTCTCCGTCAAGGAATTGCGTCGTGGTTACGTCGCTGGTGACACCAAGAACAACCCACCCAAGGGCGCCGCCGACTTCACCGCCCAGGTCATCGTGCTCAACCACCCCGGTCAGATCTCGAACGGTTATACGCCCGTGCTCGATTGCCACACGGCTCACATCGCTTGCAAGTTTGCCGAAATCAAAGAGAAGGTCGACCGTCGTTCCGGTAAGTCCACCGAGGACAACCCCAAGGCGATCAAGTCTGGTGACGCCGCCATCGTCAACCTGGTCCCATCCAAGCCTATGTGCGTCGAGTCCTTCCAGGAGTTCCCACCCCTTGGTCGTTTCGCCGTGCGTGACATGAGGCAGACCGTGGCTGTTGGTGTCATCAAGTCCGTCAACTTCAAGGACGCTAGCGCCGGCAAGGTGACGAAAGCCGCCGAGAAGGCCCAGAAGAAGAAGTAGCCGCTCCCACTTACAATTCCATCAGTTGTTTTTTTACTACATATATACTTTAATAATATAATAATTAATTATCTCTTCCATAGATCACACAGAATAAGTTTACAAGAAGAATTCCGGATAGGTTTTTAATAACGAGACTTGTGATTATTATTTTTTGTTTCATTTTTTAGTTTTTCTTATTATTTTTGCTGTTGGTAGAAACGCAACCGAATTTTTGTTTATTTTAATTTTTCTTTGAATTATGACCGAATAGAATTTATGAGGAAAGGCGAAACTGAGATATATTTTTTTTTGTAAAAAGCTTGTGGAGGAAAAAACCAACTGAACTTGTAATTCACAAATCTTACTAAGCTTGCTCATCCTGTGAGAGAGCGAAAGGAGAGGAAACTTTACGATGCATTTACAACAATATTTTTGGAATATTGACTTTTGTAACACAAATAAAACACGCAAAACAGAGCGATGATTCCAAGAGAAAAACAACTGAGTATTTCATAATCGATATTTATTTTATGTACGGGAACGATTGGAACAAACATAACAGATAAAAGTGCGATGGCAAGAACTTGCACGCAAAACAACTCTTGAAATTGATATGCATCGGGCACGAACTGATTTATACTGAATTTGTATGCTGAAATTGTAATAAAACTGCATGCTGCAACCAAAATATGAAACATTTTGTAAAATTTAAAGAGTTGTTGGTAATAAATGCAAATTCTTGCTTTCACAACCAATTTGATCTAAACTGCAACCTCTAAATATTCCCAAGTCATTGATCATTACAGATTTGTGTTTGTAATACAAAAGTTCGAGTCTAAACCAAGTATTGGCAAGCTTTTATCCCAAAAATACCCTGTTTCATGAGCACATTCGTCGCTTACTGAACAGTATATACTCGTTTTTGCTCCCTGCTTTGGTGTTTTCAACATCATTGCGTTTTGGAAAATGCTGCTGCCACGAAAGAGCGTCACGTTAAAATGGCGGCCGAGGTCTGATTTTATGATTCCTGTGTGTAGGGTATAGGTGTGTACGTTGTTTATACCAGCTTCTAAAATAGATCGGTGCTATAATTACTTTTCTTTTCACCTCGCTATGCGGTCTAATTGTATTTTTGGATAAAAATCCTAGGAGACGTCTAATTGTAAGTACGAAGAAAAAGCGTCGTTTATCTAGTTTCAAACAGACAGTTCAATGTTTTAAAAACTTATTTCATTTTAATAAATATTTAATATGTTTTTAGTTATTACCTTCCAAACGACGTCCCAATTCTTTGGTAAACAAAATATTTGCCAATTTTGCTTGATAGTACGCAAATAATGGATTATAACTTCTTTTTCTATAGTATAAATCATCAAAATCAATCTTTCCAACTGAAAAATATCAGTTATATATAAAATATATACATATATCTTTAAAAAACATAATTACGAATATGTAAAATTGATGAAACATTAACAATTCGCGCCGGTTGGCTATCACTAGCAATAATCTTTGGCAAAAGCAATAGTGTGAATAGAAAATGTACCAGATAATTCGTGCCAAACTGCTGATCGATGCAGAAAAGTGCAGAACATTTCTAACGATTGCAATCATATTTCGTTATCGAATTTTATTGACTCAGAAATTCTGGGCGAATTCATTATAAAATACTTTCAAAACGATCATTTTTTCAGGAAAAACAGTGAGGTAGTCGGTAAAGTTTTTGTGAACTGTGACCAGATTCATCCATTGTTCTATCTCAACTGCTTAGCATTTACTTCAAAGAGTGGACCAGAATTTACGCAAATATGAATCATTAAACTGACGATTAAAGACACACTGTTCACGCTACACACGCTCGCCGAGCACTTGTAGAGATTGGAACAAGCGTCTGTCCACAATTTGATATTATTTAAATATTAACTCAACTTTTTATGCCGTGCAATACCGTCGGAATCCTAAACTTCGCCTCAGAAGTCTACTTAAATTACTAACCACTGTTGATTCTTTACATAGTCGTATACAACAATACCGTCAACTTGTATTTAAGAATATCTATTCTTGTTTCATTAAATAGAAACAAGATAAAAGTGATGGCCATAGTCACGAAACAAAATATTAACGATAGAAAATGAAATAATAGAGCAAGTAAATAGTTTCAAATATTTAGAAATTAATAACTATGTACCAAAATATTTTCTAATATGCATGTTATAGAATGCCCGTTCTTGTACAGATCGATTCCTAATTAAATATAGTTTGTTTTGATATAAACATTTGCGCCTAAATTTGGGTATTTATTGAGATATATCTTGCCTGGCTGGTCGACTTGGCTTGGTAGCCGTGAGTTGCGTTTGCAGTGCGTTCCAGCTGCATACGACCATACGAA
>WSZQ02000004.1:2715511-2740943 GCA_019419845.2 Weissflogia rhopalogaster | reverse complement strand
GTTTCAAATTTCATAGAGATTGCTTTTTCGATGTAACCTTTTATATTATGATTCAGAAATTCAGTGCAAATTCATTAAAATTTTTTTCACGAAAATAAGTCGTTTATGCACATCTAAACATGTAATTTGCTGAACCCTTGCAGTTATCGGTCTCTCGATGTGTTTAATCGACCTTTTTTACGAAAATAAGTCGTTTAAGCTCATCTAAACATAATTTTTTTATATATTTTTTAAATATTTGGCTCCAGCCTACTGATATTTAGATGCGTTCTACTCGTGGGAGGCGACAAAGAGTGTAACTTTATGATGAAAAATGAACGAAACAAAAATGAATGATTCCCAAGATACATCAAGGCAAAAATGTTCAATTCTTGCAATTATTAAAATCAAATCTCCGCGCGCTTTGTGCCGATCTACATTTAGCTCCATGATCTTCAAAGCCGAATAGTATCCAAAACGATGCTCGATGCTTTAATCTGCAACATTTTCAGACATAAAAACGCTCACAAAATCCTGTCGGGTACTTCAAAAATCATAAACACCAGCACCACAAAAACAAACCAACATTATCGATGATGATTTTTATTAAATTACGACGTGTAAATCAAAGGAAACAAACCCACAAACTTGATAAATATATCATTTAATTAATTTATAATTAATTAATTAAAACTATGCAATTCGTTTAAGATAAATATTTTTGTAATGTTTTTTTTTTCTGATAGGTCTAGTATATGTTATACATTCATAGTACAACAGACAACAAACATTGGTAGACTCTTTGAATCGATTTGTTTTTTTTTTGATGATTTTACACCTTTTTTACGTTAATTTCTTTGCTTTGCGTTTTATTTTCTGCAATATGAATATGCGCTACAGATGCATCAGTGTATCATTTTCTCAATCAGAGCGATCATATTTTCAATCTATATGTTTTCCAGAGTTTTTATGCTCATTTGTCATCATTTCACTTCTTTCTGTTTATCGAATGGAATACATAGTAAACACTACATGTTTGCCTATATTTATATATTATACTCGTGTGTGTATGTGAGGGTATGTGTATGTGGTTGCGTTTCAGTGGGTTGGGTGAAAATGTGATAATCGTCGTGTTGGTTGCATACATTGTAGGCGCAGCGCCCTTTGAGTAGTCCTGGTTGTAGGTTGTAGGATGTAGGTTTCAGTTGTTGTTGTGGTTTTTGGTAGATAGAGAGAGTATTCATATGTATATAACTTACAATTAATTATTTGTTTTAATTGGAAGACTCAGTTTTTTATAGTGTTTTAATATTAGTTAGTCTAAAGCTAGAGTGTGGCCGTATCAAACACGCTAGGCTAGAACACATTCATTCCGGTTGTTTGTTTTTTTGCATATTTTTCTCGTGTAAATTTACAACTTGCAAAACGTGGTAAAAAACAACAAACAGACAAAAAGTAAACATTAACGGTCAACATTAAACATTAAAACTATGCATTTTCATATAATTTTTGTCTGGCTCTTTCCTTGTTTACTCGTTTACGAAAAGAAAACATGTTTAGCTACTTTCATTTTTGTTCTACAAATGAAAAAAACATGTTCTCGTTAAGTTTTTGATTCTTTGCACGCATTTTCCAGCATTTTCTCGCCGCAATCGGTGATTTAAATTGTTTAATTACACATTTATAGGTTTTCTTGCTTTTATGCGCTTAGTTTTCTTAGATTAATCGACAATTAAAGAATACGCAACTTAAGTAACAACAAGATGGTCGCTGGAGTTTGGAATACTTCGAATTGTTCAGTTTTCAATAGCTTTTACCTGCATATCTATGTGGCATAAATTAATGAAAAGTATATTATATGAGAGAGAATTTTAAAATAATTATAGATATGAGTCGCTAAAAAGAAAGTTTGAAGCAACAGGACATTTGAGACCTTAAATTAAAAGTTTACCTATTCTTGAAAAGTTAAGAAATCGTAAACAATATTTTTACATGTTTAAACAGCTCTTCCTCGAGTAACAATTATTGGATAACAAACAGGTTTTAAACATTCTAAAGATAATTTAAAGAGCTTTTTAAGAATATACTACAATATTAAATAATATGTACTTATATAGAAGAATAATTAATGAAACCACGAAACCGTCTCTAACTTGCAAATCATCAACAAAACTGGATTTTAAAGTCTTAGGTATATCTGTTACATTTATCATAATTAAGTATACTTTAAACCAAATTAAAGAAAATTTAACGGTCTACTCATTTATGTTAGAGTGATATTTTTTGAAATTTTACCCTGTATCTACAAAACCTCTCATTTAAGTACCATAAATTTACACCCAATTAAAGATACTTTAATGATTTATAAGATAATAATAATTCTTACAAATATGATATCATTCAAAAGATAATTTAATCCTCTACAAACTTTGATGTTCCCTACTTTCGTATCTACATACGAAAAACGTTAATATTTACAATTCGAAGAATTCCAAACTTTGACAGAGATGATGCAGAAACAAGATATCCGATGATAGTTGATAGCTTATATTAGAATACACAGCAAGATCTCATAGTTATCATTTGTATCATTTTTTTAGCTCATGTCGTGCACAATTTGCGCAGTAAATCGTAATTTAACTATATACATATGTGCGACACCATTAAATCTGCAATAGTTTCAACTTTTCCATCATTTCCTGAAAGTTTTCTCTTCTCGCCTAAATTTCCTTGCGCCTACAAAAACCAGCAGCGTCCACTGACAAATGACTGATGACACAACGAAAACGTAAAACAACCAGCGAGATGTGCAAGCCACAAGTCAATGAAAACCCTTTTCCAATAATCGCTTTCCGATATAAAAACGCACCGTATTGTCACCAAATTTCACTTTTTCCACATATTTTTTTACAATTTTACAAGTTTAACTTGGCCCAGCCTTCAAAAAATCTGTTCCACTCTGCCCCAAATCGAAAGGTATATAAGCTACATTCAAATAGGTATGAGACAAACATTTTGCTTAATGACTTAAGTCTAGTTTTACGCGCTTTGTTTTAAATATTTTACAACATTACATGTGCTGATTTTCCGTCCTCCGCCCTGCTCCTGCAAAAATGTATTTTATTGTCGTCCGAATAAATCAAATTGCTCATCGTTCTAATCCTCAAGCCCTATGATAACGTAAGAGAAAACAAGTACGTGTTGCCTGACTTAAGTAACACTCGTCCAAAGGAGTTAACCCTTCAAAATTTGCCCGCTTGTGAGTCCTTTTCAAATATTTACAATATTAGTTTACACCCAAAAATGTATTTTATCGTTTTTATATAAATTATATAAAAAATTTAACTAGTTCTTCAATAGTACGATTATGAGTATGATATGATACACTTTCTTATTTTTTTCTTTGCTTTGCATTTTTTCGAAAAAATGATACAACAATATTTGTTTGTTTTTGCATTGGCTTTTTGTTTACGCCTGTGTTTTACGTCTTTTTTTCTTATTTGCTTTGTGCTTTTGAGCTCGTTTTTAATTTTCGGATCGTAATGATCACGATGAAAGTACAGCGAGTGCTGTTAAAATTGTCAACAAGATGCCCGACGATCGTGTCATTCTGTCAGCTGATCCGCATATGTGTATCTCAATTTCCTAAGTGGACAGATAATAGTTAATAATAGTTAAAATTAATTAAGTGATTGTAGGATG
This sequence comes from Weissflogia rhopalogaster, assembly GCA_019419845.2. NCBI lineage: Eukaryota > Metazoa > Arthropoda > Insecta > Coleoptera > Staphylinidae > Weissflogia > Weissflogia rhopalogaster. Next base: position 2,737,262 of record WSZQ02000004.1, on the reverse strand, counting down.
CTTGTTCCATCAAAGTTTGCAGCTTTATCTTTGATATAACAAACATTTTTAATGGAAAAAGTCACTTTGATGAAATGATATTGGTTCAAATAGATTTGAGGACTATTGGATGGATTTCATCAAATTTTACATCTTAATCTTTGATGGAACATATTTTTCAATGGGACAAATGACTTTGATGGAATGAAAATGGTTAAAATTGATTTGAGGACTATGGGATGTTTGTTCCATCAAAGTTTACACCTTAATCTTTGATGGAACAAACATATTTAATGGAACACTTGACTTTGATGGAATGAAAATGGTTAAAATAAAGTTGAGGACTGAGGAATGTTTGTACCATCATTGTTTACACTTTCATCTTTGATGCAATAGATATTTTAATGGAACATATGACTTTGGGGAATGAAACTGGTTACAATTGATTATATTAAGTGTATGATGCTTCATGATTGCTTCATTAAATTTTACAGCTTAATCTTTGATAGAACAAACATTTTTAATGGGTCAAATGACTTTGATGGAATAGAAATGGTTAAAATTGATTTGAGGACTATGTGATGTTTATTCCATCAAATATGAAGGTTGAAACTTTACTGGATTGATGAAATAAAATAGTATGGTACTAACCTCAGGATGATAGTTGATGCACTTTGGAGGTCTACGACGATAGAAACTATCTTTAGGTTTGTGTTGACAACCTGCACCAATCGAATCGTAGATGACCTCTTGCGGTTGAATACTCAGCTGCTTGCTGCCACAAGGGCAGAGGGTGTCGACCACGAGGAGGATGAGATTACTGTGGGGCACCTTTTGTACGCTGAAGGGACGCTCACAGCCGGTGACATGACAATTGGTCAGTTTGCCCTTGAGTGGATTGCTCTGACCGCTCGTGTTCAATCTGGCTGGTTGGAGGATGTAGAGGTCGGTCTTTTTGTCACAGCGGCGTACCCCAAACTGGCCCATGTCGACTCCGTCCAAGGGATCAGACTCAAAAGGTGGAGTAACAAAAGTCGGCACGTTCGGGTATGGACCCGGGATTGTGTCCGGGTCTTCTGGGAGGCCTTCTTCTTTATATTCGAAGGGTTCATAGTCATCATATGCATCTGCCGAGAGTAGAGAAGTTAGGACGCTTTAGATTAGTCTTACTTGTACCAGGGTTGGTGTTAAGATTATATAGAGCTACTTTGGTTGAGTTAGTTAAGTCAGGTTCGCTGAATTTTGTTGGAATTTGTTAAGGAATTGATCTAATTTGCAATGACCCAGGTTAAGCAACGTTAGAAAGGAGGTAAGCTAAACTAGGGTATGCCTAGGGTAGCTATGGATGGTATAATTTGAACTAAGTATCTCTGATCCACATACTAATTGAATCTGAATGAGCGGACTGAGGTTAGAGTGTTGGTGTTAGTTAGGTTGTTCTAACGAAAACAGTATTTGTTTTGTTCAAAATGAGCTAACCAGAGTCAGGTCAGGAAGAACCGAAGTGAACTAAGATAAGATACCATCAAGTTGATTCCATTTAGAATGGAGTTGGGTTGGTTTATATTTGGTTAGGTTTGACCTACCAAAACAGGGTGGAATTAGATTTTTCTTTGAAGGATTCTGTTAGATCCGCTTAGGTTCCGATTGGATCAAGACAGTTTACCTAAACTTAGGTTGGTCCGAATGACCAAGATACCAGAGTCAAGTCAGGATAGACTGAATTGGACTAGGGTAAGATATCATCAAGCTGATTCAGTTTAGAATGGAGTTGGGTTGGTTCATACTTGGTTAGGTTTTAGCGTAGAATTAGATTGTATTTCGACAAATTCAGTTAGATTCCCTTAGATTCCGAAAAGTTGGATCAAGGCAGGTTACCTAAACTTAGACTGAATGTCCAAAGTTAGATACGATGGAATACGATTGTGCTCATTTCAGTTCGATCAGACACACTTATAGTGAGTTGAGATAGTTTAGTTTATGTTGGTTCAGCTTAGAAAGAGCAGATGGGGATCACTTTGGTTAAGACATAATTCCACAAAACGAATTACCTTCTTGAGCAAATGCAAGACCATATGCTAGGTTAACATAAGTTGTCCAAATTGCAAATACTTTGGCAGCCCATCCGAAGAATACTTGTAGAGGCATTGAAGGCTATAAATTTAGAGGTTACAATACTTAACTTATGTTATATGTTACCAAAACTTTTTGGTAACATTCAAGAAGTACCAAATTTACTTACAGCCAATTTGGGAGCATCACCACCAAAATTGCTCTTACTATTCGTACACGCTCCTTGATAATCATATACCGGAACTTTTTTGTAAATCTTATCCTGTACCAAAGAATCCATGATGGTACCATCAATCTGCCCAAAGAAACGTCCAGTATGTTCAGCATTTTCCGAAATAATGATAAATCCATTATTATCAAGGACATAGCAATCCAATTCATCGCTAGCACATGTTTTCTTGCATGACGATGAGCCAGTACACTGAAAACCACGAAAGTTACCAATAATGGTACCAACCTATAACTCTATGGTACATACAGCAGAAGTGATATTCAAAAAATGTGATGCCAGTATAGAATGTTGATATTGCAAACCAACGACTGCAGCAGGTGCCCGATGTCCTTTATGTTCAACAAAAACCGCATGTGTTGCGGTTACCAATGGCTCCGACGTGGTACCAACATCGAAAGGTACCGAATACACAAAACTCTCCGGTTCTATTTCATACTGATCAACGGCACGTTTATACCACGTCTCATCCATTGCCCTTACATTATGTTCACTGAAATGCCTAAAAATCAAATGGTAACATTATAAAAAAGAACAGCCGCCATGTTTGTAAATATTTACGGTCCATTCGCATCCGTTGTCTTCATGTGGTCCAGCCATCGTAGCAAACCACTGCGTGTCGCAACAAATGACATGGTCAAACCAAACATCCTATGGCCACGACTGCAAATAAATTTCCAATTAATTCTACCTCCACGACGCCATTTTGCTTTTCAGACATATCCGTTTTTCGCTGCTCAAATTTAAAAATGTAAATTCAATAAAAGATGAAGTGATGAACGCCGTAGAGAAGATGCTGAAATCGTTGCCAGTGTTTGAAATAATTTCGAGATACTCACTAATCCGCCATGTTTGCATACATTGAAAAAAGGCACCAAAATCACTGGCAACGGTACCTCTAAATCAAAATATCGAAAATTATGATTTCTCTTGGTCTTGAATAAGTTGCTAGTGACTGGATGTGATTAGTGATTACGTTACCTTTGCAATAAAACCAAAAGTGTTGCAATTGGGCTATAATTGTGCAAGAAATAATTGAAATTGTCAAATTAATTAATTGAAATTAATTACACATATTATTAAGTATTATTATATATGCTATTATCATTAATAACAATTAGTTAAAAATGAAGGGTTAAATGGTGCAATATTTATATCTATACAGGGTGTTGCCATAAAGTTACCAAAATATTTTATTAGTTATCAAGAGTTACCAAAATATATTGCTTGGTTTAACCAAAATATTACTTCAATAGAAAATGTTAGATTATTGCAATTTTGATATATTGTATTATAAATTGATCATTTTTAATTATTATTCAGTGCTTTAAATAAAGTATTTACTTTAACATTTTTGGCGCGAAAATCAGAAAAAAGGGTAAAACATTGTGAAAACATCCTGTATGCAGAAAATAAAATGGTAATTATGCTGGCGACAAAGTGGTAATGACAGCACGTGTTGCCACGTGGCTGTAACGAGCCTGACACATGCGATCGGCCGCCGCCAACCGACACCGGTGCCACTACAACCGCAGCAGGCAGCAGTGGCGGTGACGAGAACGCATTGGGGCGGCACAGGAAAAAGGACCAAAATCAATACGTACTGTTCGTCCTCGTTGCTGGACGGATGCGTGCTATGGCGCATCACCTCCTCCGTCACCTTCGCATCTAGGACCAATGATTGCAGCAGGGTTTTATCACCTGTAAGACGTAAAATTTGCAAATAAAACGCATACGAAATCAGCAATACAGGTAGAGCATTAAAAACAACTTTAAAGCTGTGATAAAACCTACAAAAATATGCGTCCTTGTCCAGCTTGGTGGATACATGGTGGTGTTCGCGTTGGGTGGGCGACCGTGGTCTTAGGGACATCCACTTCCATCCGGGTCGTCGGCTCCGTGAGAGGAAATGTCGTACTCGGTCCTCGGCATTGCGGAAGCGTTGTTCTCCTGAGGATCCACTGCTGTACTCACAGTAAACCCTGAGGAATGGAAGCAGTTGTAAATTGTTAAAGATTGGTTCAGACGTTTTAGGTAGAGGGTGTAACTTGAGGTCAGAGTTTTTAGGGAGTCCATTATGGTTTTAAAGTTTCCATCTCCAGGTCCATTGATTGATAGATTTCTGATGGTAACTGGGGATCAAGTAAGATAATAATAATGCTAATTCTCTTATATGGATATATGATCTGATAATGACGCAAAATAGTGCAGAAAAGGTCGACCACTTTGAAAGAAAGATACAACGCAAAATTCTAGGACCAAAACAAGAAGGGATCATGTACCGAATCCGATACCATCACGAACGATCTCAAATTTTACAAAGAATATACAGAATCGGGGTTTATAAGAATATAAAGACTGAGATGAGCAGGGCACGTGGTCAGAATACTGATACCCAAAGTATCGGTCGACACCGGAAAAGAAAAAAGCCGATAGATAAAAATATTACAGATCTTCTCTTCTGGAGGAAGAAACTGGCGGAGGCCAAGATCCAACTAGGACTATAGAACCATAGTAGAGGGAGAGAGAACTGGGGATCAAGTTTCAAATTGTACCTTAAGTACCTTAGGGTTTTCCTAGTTATGATCAGAGGTCTCCTGGGGTCAAGTTTCAAATAATAGTAAATATACAATAATGGGATAAAAATTGTAAATTCAGAACTTAAAAATATATGTCTGCATTGTGGTCAGACGATCCAGGTCTCGGCCTCATACGAATTGTAGTTGTGGTCATGGAGAGCCATGACTGGTAAAGTGGGTATCCTATATTATATTATTTAATTGGAAATGTTAACATAAATTCACGATTAGGTCTCGAACCCTGACTTAAGGTCTTTTAAAAGACTAAATAACTTCAGGTTTTTTAAATTCATTATATCTATTGGTTTTGTAAGTATACTAATTGTAAATGATACAAATCTCAAAATATTTATGAACTATGCTCTCCTTTCTGGAACTGAATCGAGTCCCAACAAAGAAGGAGGAGACATAGGTCAGAGGTCTAGAGAAAAGAATTCTGCTGCTTTAGAGATTGTTACGGTAAGAAATCTTAAGAAGTCCAGCAGACATCGTTTGCAAATATACAATATTACAGGGAGGTTTCAGATAAAAAGACCGGGATCTCTCCAATAAGATAACCATTCTAAAACCACTATATTTAAATAGAGTGGAATCTTTAAAGGATCTCTGGCGCCTTCAGAGTTATTGGGGAGTATCATTTACTAGTAATTTCAATAAGAAAGAATTCAGAAAGAGTTCTTTACAATACTCGACGCTACGCTATTCGCTGACACCGAAGACGGACTGCAAAGGTTAGTTCACGTATTCGAGAAATCATCAAAAAAAAAACTTAACAATACTATCTCAATCAAAAAACAAAATGTATGGTAATCTCCAAAATACCCATCAGGGTCAAAATTGTTATTAATAACACAACCATTGAACATTTGTAGCTGGGGAAACCTGGCAGAAGACGTCAGACAACAGGCCAACAAAGCAGCGAGTATATCTGGATGCCATCGGAACTCTATATAAAAGAACCGGAACATGTCTATAGCCTGCATATATAATGCCTGCATACGACCTATTCTAACCTACGCCGTGGAAACAAGAGCGGACACCGCCCTCACCAAACGCATACTCAGAACAACAGAGATGCACGCTCAAGAGCTATAAGCGGACTAACCATCTGGGACAAGAAACGGAACAGCGATATTAGAAAGAGGTGCAATGTACCAGACATAGTGCGATGGACAAGAAATCGTAGGAGGATGTGGAACGACCACATTGATAGAATGCAGATCGATAGAATCGCGCGAATGGTGAAAGAGGGCAGACCACAAGGAAAGAGCCACACCGGCAGCCCACCAAAAACATGGTCCGATAGCTGGACATCAATATCCCAGGAGAAGTGCCAGTAAAACACAAGCTAACCAGTTAACATAAGAAGAAGAACACAATAGTCTTACAAATTTTAAGTGAATTGGACAATATTTACAGGTCCTAGCATTGTGGTCAGAGGTATTTGAATTCAACTTTCACAATGTAATCAATATCAAAATACACAATATTTAAGACCTCTAACATTGTGGTTACAGAATTCAGAGAGCCAACTTTGAAAGTGATAACAATTGCAAATACACAATATTTAAGGGTTCCAGCATTGTGGTCAGTGGTTTCGGGCATTCAGTGCCAGAGCATTCATTTGTAAGGTCAGATTTTCCTTAGAGGTCGAAGTCAAACACAAGTTAACTGTAAAACCGCAGTGACCGACCCCGAGACCCTTGAACCCACGAAGCTGGGCTGGGAAACTTTAATGATCTTCGCTTCCTTCAGAACATGAGTTGAGAACGTTTATCACTTACCAATCTGGATGCACTTTCCAATTATCTTCCTTGAAGTACTCTTCAACTGCCAACCGAACAAATAAACAAACAAAAACCCATAAATATTCCGCCCCAACTCTCTATTATGCAATATACCAACCTTTTTGAGACAGCTTGATTTCCTGCTCGGCAACTAACTCGTACATCCCATATCCTTGAGGTAAAGCTATACCCAATGAAAATGGCGTACCCTCAATCGGATTGTAGAAGTAATTATAGCGGCGTGTGGTTACCCGCCTCTGTGTTCAGCCGCATTAAAAACAAACCATTAAATCGTCGGCATCGTCGACTCTTTGTGGGGGGTTGTTCCCCGTAAATATATACCATTGGAGTATGGAGTCATATCCTTGCGTGCGTATGTGAGTTTGTATGTGTACGTGTAAGAGGGGGGCATCGTGTCAGTAAGGTGTAAGTAAGTTAGCGCCCATTTGGCGGAGGCGCCGGTGGGGCGCCTTCTGCGTGTATCGATTTTTGGCGGAGGCGGCGGTATACGCCGCGTGTTCTCATATGTATGGGGAGGCGTCGTGTGCCATTCAGGAGGGCAGGCGTTGCGTTGGGGAGAGAAGGCAGATTCTGGCCTTCTGTGAGTGTGGGGGGTGGCAAACAGAAAAGGGGGGTGCACAAATGTCATTGCACTTATGCTTACCATATTATCATAATGTACTTTGACGCCGAACTCTGTCTCGCCTGGCTTTTGATCAATCATGTCGTGTCGTAACTATTCATGAACACACAAAAAACATGATATATTAGATTCACTAGCGACAAATTGAAAAAAAAAGAAATAGAGGGAGAGCGAACATTTTGTCAATATTCATTCTTTTATATCACGCGGTGTGAATTGGTTTTCTTTAAGTTTATTCAGGATAAATTTTTCAGATAGGTCTAGGATATTTGCGGTTCAGTATTGTAAGATTAAATTTGCTATATATGTTCTGTTGAGGTTAGGTATGTTTCGTTAATTGGGTTTGGTAAAATTAATATGGTTAGGTAGATTTAGGTTGGCATGTTTGGTTACGTTGGGTTAAGTTATATTGGGATAGATTGGTTTAGATTGGGTTAGGTTTGGTTAGGTTAGGTTGGGTGGGCATAGGTTTGTTTAGGATAGGTTAGATTGAGTTAGGTGGGGTTAAGTGGAGTTAGATTGGCTTAGGAAGGGTTAGGTTTAATTAGGTGGGGGGTTAGGTTGGGTTAAATAGAGCTAGGTAGAGATAGACTTAGGTTAGAGCTGGTTTTGGGTAGGTTGTGTTACCAAGGGTTAGGTAGTGTTAGATTGTGCTATGTTTGGTGAAGTTGAGGTATGATGGGTCAGAATGGGATAGGTTGGGTAAGGTTAGGTTACCTTAGGTTAGGCTGAACTTGGTTGGGTAGGTTAGGCGAGATCCAATTGAGTTGCGCTTGGTTGGGTTAAGCTGGGTTAGGATGGGTTGCGATGAAATAGTTTGGATTATGTTGAGTGCGGTTGGGTGAGGTTGGATGAGGTTGATGGGGTTGGGTTAGATTAGAAATTGGTTTGGTTTTGTCATGTAATATTTGATCGGTACTTTGGATTATGGTGGGGGAGCCACCAACTTATTGGGTACCGACCCAATAAGTTAAGTTGGGTTATGAAGTGATAAATTGTGTGGACTTTAGTAGGGTGAGAATGTCTGAAGCCTTAATTAGCCTGGGTTATACTCAACCGATTTTGATAAATTATGATTAGATTAGAATAGGTTGGATTGCCATAGGTTAAGCTATAAAAAATAAGTAATTAATTATAAGTCGACTTACATCTAGTAAAGCAGAGTGGTTCTCCCTCGGTCGTTCATGCTCGGTTTCGATCAGCTCCAACTCAGTAAGGTCCACGGAACAATATGCCGGCTCCAAGGTGTCCTCGTATTGTTCGTTATTATGCTAAAGAGACAAAGCCAGCCAAAATGAAATTAAATTTTCTCTCCACTGCATCCCTGCTCGCTCAAGAGAGCTATAGAGCAGCAGGGCGGCTGTGTGGTGGCATTTGATAAGCGGAGAAGTGGGAGAAAGCGAGATAGTCATATCTATACCCACCAACGGCCGTAGATCCGGATGGTACAAAGCGTGCCCGTTGTTGTTCACGATGAATGAATAGCCATTAGCGCCGAGCTGCGAGCACACGCACAACAATCGGAATTATTAACAAACCACATCGGCCACCATTGCGTCATAATCATAATCGCGCTATTAAAATTGGCGGGAAATTAAAAAATATGCCCGAGCAATTATCCCGCCAATTTTATAAAATCACAAAATGCTCATTTTTGTCTTTCTACATTTTTGCAGAAGTTTATAGGAGTTTTAAACAAATTTTAATGAATGACGTTGAGACCTTTGAAATTTAACATTATGTGATAATTGCGCGGAGACGAAGGAGGTACAATTCTTACCTTGTAAGGGGGCACAAGTTTCTTTATCTCATCGACGGATACATCCGTGCCGACAACACCCAGTACATTTGCCACGCGCACCTACGTTAGGAACGTATTAAAAATTAACCTAATCTTGTTTGTCTTCCACTTACTGAATGATTCCGTCGATCAAATACTGGGGTGGTAACGGACGTCATTAGTTGACCACGTCTATCATCGCCAAATGTATCCGCCTGTTTTCCACATTGAAGTTAAAGTGCATGAGGTTATATTTCTTGGTTATACGGTTATTTTTAGACTTACGTTACCACCGAGGTAGACGTGCGACCATTGAATCGGATGATCGTTTTGATACATGACGATTGGCCTTGCCATCACCTCGATGTATTTTAGGACCATTTCCATAGCGTCCTTTTCATTTCCAATTCGGGTGTAGTAACCTAAGAGATCAGAAAAGGGTAATCTTATTAGTTGGTAGGCCAATAAGTATATCTACATTAGGTTTATGTAACCTAGGCTATGTTAAGGGTATTCGCATATGTTCGTGGATATTCCCATATAAGGTATTTTCATATGTTGCATTGGGTATTCCCATTTTATCTTTGTGTGGTGAGCTTAGGTTAGAAGTAGATAAGTTACCTTTATTTTCACAAGCCATCCAATGCATCTCAGCCTGCCCACCCGAATCTTCTCCAGCCAGGAAGGTAAACACCCTCACTGGACGGTGAGGCCAGTTGTACATTTTGAAAATATCCTTGTAATTCGCCGGAGGTCCATCCGTAATCAACATAATTGCTTGATTACACTGACAACCATTACCCGTTCGGTTATACTAAAGAAAACAGTTTAGGATCAACTAAAACGTCTCCCTGGCTCTATTAACTCACTAACTAACCTTGTGGAGTATTTCAAACCCAGTTACAAGAGCTGATGTAAAATTGGCTATGTTTTCTGGCCTTAGTGAACTCATAGAGTCCTTTAGAAGTTGCTTATTTTCATCATTTGCCTAAATAGAAAAGGTTAAAAGGGTAAAAATGACCAAATTAAGTTGATCATACCTGGACCAGTTTGTCTTTGAAACAAGACACGGTCTCCTCGGTCCCATCAGAAAACTTGTATACGTTCACAAAGTCATTATCTGATAGTGTATTCAAGATAGCCTCGACTGTGGCACGTGCCAACGGTGCCCGTTTACCTCCCATGGACCCAGAGTTATCTACGAGAATCACAATATCCTTTGGGGAGGTAGTGGCGGAAACATACCACTGCGTGGTTCTGAAATCATAGACGTTCCGGGCAGACCTAGGGCGTTGCCAGGAAGATGTCGGGTCTTCGGGGGGCCAAGCAGTTCCTGAAAAACATACGGCCATGAGTAGGTCTGATTTGGTGAAGCTCTGGAGCAAACCTGGATATCTCCGGAGGAACCCTGAAGAACTTCCGAAGAATTGCCATGATAGCGATGGGTCACTCTCATAGTTGTTCACAAACAAAGGGTCCAGATGTTCGGACCACTGAACCGCGTTCATCACCTCTGGGTCTATAGATAACCAAGCTAATTAAGAAATTCTTGTGTGGGTTGGCGATTACTAACCCTTTTCCAACACACGTGGGGGGAGCAGCACTGTGCTCACGGAAGTATTTACTGGAAGATGCTCAAAATGCGGGTTGGGATGCAGTTGCATCTCTCTGGTCCCCTCCGTAAGACGCCCATCTGCACCGAAGGCATTCAATTTGGCCGCGTTGAAATACCGGAAAGGTTGGCCATTATCTGTCTGGGGTGTCAACGCCGCCTGCTCGGCACTATCCATGATCCTCTGCGAAATAAAACCAGGAATTGCCTCGTGGTCTTTTAATTGAAACTCCTTAAATTGGATATTACCATCACAGCGCTCATCTTAAAGTCCATCATATTCTTAACCTCGGCTGCCATCTCCTTGATTATTTTCAGACCATCCTTCCGAACTACGCTCTTATCAATATCGTGGTATTTCTAAACGAGGAGGAAATTAACTTTACGGCTGTCTATCAATGAAGGGCGAGGGAGCGTCCCTTCATGTAATGTGGAGTTTGGATGTGGGTGGATTATGGCGACCGTGACAGGGGTGTAGAGAAAGGATCGTGCAGTAGAAGACGGTCGGGGAATGAAACTGGGAGGTAATTGTGAGATTCCAGTCCGAGGAATGCCTCTTACCCGCTGCAGTTCCTTCATCCGCGTCAACCGCCTGCCGTATTCCCACAGGTCCACGCCGAACTTGAGCGCCCAATTCTTGACCCTAGGGAGCACATAATCCAATCCATGTCAATGGTATCAATAGATGACCTTAATTATTGATTGGAGTGTAGGGATAATGTTAATTGTGGTAATTGAACAAGTTATTACATAACCATGTTGGGATTACGCACAAGGATATTCCCAAGGATGTTAGTAATCCATAGAAACATGACTATTGCTGATTGTGGGATAATATTAATCACCTCTGGAACATTCTTTCGACAGAAGAAAGGAAGAGTGATTGATCTAACAGAATCATTTCATGATTTTGGTAAGAGGGGAATAATTCTTTTAGGATTATGGTTTCTAAATCTTTCATGGTCATTAGATTGAGAACCTATTTCGAAACGGTCTTATTTTATTTTCTAAGAGGTTTAACAGGTCATAAAGAATCTTTACAAATTGCCTATGGTAAATGTCTCTTGATATCCGATAATTTATAGTAGGAGCCAAACATGTATCTGATTCATTTTAGACTCCCATAGATATAGTTCTGTATAGTTCAGAGACCATGCTCAGAAAAGGCTAACGGGACCCCGTCGTAGATCAATGACGGAATGCCCGTATTTAATGGTAATTGAATTTGGCTCTTCCTTCTGCGAAGCTTTTCACTGTAACTTTTAGCATTTGTAGGTTTCATCTAGGGCAGGTTGCTGGTCTCACCTTAGAACTTTCCTCTTTTATCCAAGGTGAGGTGACCGAGAGGCAAAAAATCCTTGGGAAGACTCCGCAAGAGGTGGTGCGATCAACTCCGGGATGACCACTGAGGTGAACAAGCAAAAATTGCCTATCAAGGACGAAGAAGTAGAAGAATTTGGCTCTTGCAGAAAAATGTTTGGACACCTCTCTGATCAAGATGGAAAAACTAGGTCCTGATTCTTCATCCAGGATTTTTCAAACGACGTTAAAAAACCATAAAAATACTAAAATATTATGTTTTCCCAACCCTTTCAGTACCTCGTTTGAATTCCTACACCCCCATAAAAAGTAAATTTAGAAAATCACTGATAGTTGTAAACATGTTAAATGATTGTCGACGGTCATTTTATCTACACGATCGTCCTCAATTCGATTGAAAGTTAAAACTTGTCCTAGTGGTCTCCCCCCTCTCCCCCATCCCTTTCTCCTAGAACGTGGCACACGCCTGAGACATGCCATGGGAAATTTTCGGGAGGGAAAAACTTTATTGGACAATATCGAGGCGTGTAACATCTGCCACGCGCGATTAAACCAATTATAACTTTTCGCCACATTGGCACGTGGACGTGTAGCCACGTCCTGTGGAACATGGAACATACTCTCCAGGAATGTGTTCCCAATTTTTCTCTAATTTTCTGGTAAATTCCCCCCAACAAACAACACCAATAATAAACACGATACGAAATGATGTCAACACATAAAATGTAAAATTTATTTCGGCACCTTTACAGAAACATGAGACGAGCAAAAAGAGGGAAAAATTTAATTTTAATAATCATACTCGCAATGTGATAAAAGACTATGTGGCAGCAGCGTTCCAGCGTTCCTACGTCTATGACTATAGATTACAGCGGCGGCGCAATGGTGGAGGAAACAAGAATGGGGCCCCACTCGCCCATCCGCTGAAGCGTTTGGTGGAGCCGCCGGTGTTGGTGGCGGCGCCGGTATGGTGGTGGTGGCAGCAAAACGCCTCAGCAGTAGGGGTGGATCAATACGACCACCCTGCACACCAAACCGCCTCCCCTGTTTCATAGAGAGATAGACTCATTGAGGGAGGGTGGGGAAGAGGCAGAGAGAGCTTGAGAGAAAAGAGGGTGATAGGGTGATAGAAGACAGGTTGGAAAGAGAGGGTTTACATAGGAGAGAAGAGGTTGATAGGGTAATAGAAGGCAGGTTGGAAAGAGAGAGAGAAAGAGGAAGTGATGTGGATGTATTTGGCGGCGTCTTACGCTGCCGCCGCCGTCGCGTACGCCCTGACCCTGGGCGCCCATGTCCTATCCAAGGATGCTGCTCATCCCCGAACGCGATTTTAATTAGATGCCAACTTCCGGTCTGATCTTCTGCATCCTACCAACACCTCCAGACATTTATTTTTTGTAATATTTCGCGCTCGGGTTGCTTTATGGGGTTCCCACTGAGGCTGGAGGAACGGGTTAACTGGGAGTTTATGGTAAAAGTGTTAAGCGCTGCCGCATTGCATGGAATTGCCCCCAAGGGAGGTTGTGCTCTCCCCTGTCGTGTGCTACGTGCCCGACATACTAATGCGCCACTTGGGGAGCCTCCCAGGGTGGTGTGTGTACATGGGCAAACGGGAGCAATGGGTCACGTGTCACAAAACATTATTAATCAACGATTACCACTAAAAAATCAGCTTAAGGATCTAGTACCTTCCAAGCCATAATCAGGGAAAATCTAGGGAACTTCCTAGGAAAATCCTAGGACCTCTCTGAGAACTACTACGTGTTAGGAAGGAAAGCAGGAACGTCGTAGGAAATTCCCAAGAGTGTAGTATGAATCAAAAACGTAAACTATGCGTTTTTAAAGAGTTTACTTAAGTTAGACTTACTCATGATGGGGAATGTCCTCATCTTGTTCAGGCGATACTGATGGTAGACAGACCAAAATCCCAATAATCACCACGCCGAAGGACAGCACCCGCGTTCTGGTCTTCATGATTCTTATATCCTTGATTCCCGAAAATAACGCTCACAAATTTGCACTAACGAAAAACACTTGCGACCTTTCCTAGGCTGCGGGGCACTACTTGGTTAAGCCTTCCGCACTCCCGGCGACTGAGATCGTGGCGCACATCCTTGGGGAACTCCCGGTTGCGTTGTATAACGCGCACATTTTTCCGGGGTACACTTTTACTGAACTTACTGATTCGCTTGGCCTTGTTTTACCGACTAATTTGGGGTTTTCGTTGATGTGGGAACACTTTTCAGAGTTCTCGCATGCTGGCCCAGATATGTGGTATTACGTGCTTGATTCTGTAGAATACGCCGCACTCGCGCCGCCGGCTGTGCGTACGTGTCTCGTACACACCCCGAGTGGCGCACGAGTCTGCCGCCACCGCCGCAATCGGTGCACGCTTGCGCCGCCTCTCAGTTTCGGTCCCCTACTAACGCCATCTGTACTCTTCTCTTCGAACTAAATATTTTTTTTTTCATACAGTTACATACTTATGATTGTCTCCTGCCGTCTAACGTATTTTTTTATTATTATTTTAGTTTGTTGAAGGTTTATTATAAATTTTATTAAAGTAATTATACGCTACGTTTACTACGATTGTATAACTCATAGTACACTAGTTTAGAGCGCGAGTGGTTGGGGTGGGGGACGACGGCAGTTGGAGGCGGCAGAGCCATATTGATTTTCACGATCGCGTGTAATGTATATTACAACGTGGCGGCGCGTCGGCGGTATTGAAACTGCAGCGCGTACGCAGACCCGTCGCGGCGCGCCGGCCGCATGCATACACGCTGCGCCTGCCGCCGCTTGCCGCCTCCGCTCGGATACTCTATTATCTCGAGAACGGCGCCCGTACGGGCGGTTGGTGGGAAAGGAGGCGAATGGGGTATAGGGGTGGCGCGCAAACGGCACATTTGTCCTTATCACCAGTCCGCGCGGCTGCCACCCAATCTACGCCGCCACCACTGCCGCCTCCACACTCCCAATGCGCTTCCAACCGCCTGATTGAATCTTCCGGTTTGCGTACAATTACTGTCCAAATTTGTCTGTATTATTAATTATGTTTTAACAACTGCCGACCCTTGAATGTAAATGAGGAATGACAGAGTTTATGTTAAATGTAAGCTAGCTCAAACTATATTTATTAAAGTTAATTTACACCAAGATTTTTTAAATTTTTTTATAATGGGTTACCTCAAACTATTGCAATTCTAAAATTCACAACATTTGCTCTTTAAAAGTTACGAAATAACAAAAAAAAAATGGCGTAACTAAGTTACTTTAACAAATATCAATTTACTTCAGTAAAAACAAGATTTCAATTTTGCTTACGTTTTTTAACCGGAGTAAGTGACCCTATGAAAGAACGAGGAGATTTGAGTTGTTTGGCTCACTCGTTGGGTGCCTTATATGATCACTAGGGTGTGTTCGCGCCCTCCTGGAACTACCAGTACTGGGATATCGGGAGAACTTGTATGCGTTATAATGTATAACACTCTTCTTCTAATTGATCGTCTACCATATTTTCGGCTAGGATGCTCCTGATGTAATTCTCCATTATTTGCCATGAGTCCTCGCTTTTAACCAGGGGAGTTACCACGTTACTCGTTGTGAGTTGGACTTTCAGTTGCTGTTTTGCGGTACATCTGTAGTGTGACCATTTTCTGCACGCGCAGAATGTGTGTTCTGCTGTGTCGGATTCACCGCAGTATATGCACTCGCGTGTTTCCCGTTTGCCGATTTGATGTAGGTATTCCCCGAAGCAGCGATGGCCGGTCAGGAATTGCGTTAGCCATTGGTTTCAATCTGTAAGTCCACTTACCTCTCGAGCTGCCGTCCCTTTGGCTTGCCATTTACGCAGCACGTCTTGTGCTTTGTTGGTGTGGGGTTGGTTTGTTGATCACGCGTTCCAGTCTGCCGGTATAATGATATCGATGAGCACAATTCCGCTGACCACTAGCACGGCGTCGGTGGAGACAATGAAGTATGCCTGTGCAACTCCAATTCCTAGCCTTCTGTTTTTCCTGTTTGCTATAACGTCACGCCACACAGTGACCAAACATGGGACAAAATTATTCGCCGGTTCGCTCGCTCTTTTTGAAATTTTCGTGGAGATCTTTTGCTCAAGATTTTTCACACTAAATATAGCTATGAAGATGACATAAACATCAAAGTGCTCTCCAATTCTTCTATCTATCTCCCCAGTGGCCTGCTTAAAAGCACATTATAGACCCAAAGCAATATAGTAAAATGTAATTACCCATTCAGCACGTTTCAGAGTGAAACACCAATCAAATGTGATCCATAAAGGTGCAGACTACTGCAGATTACTTAAGTAATTTTACTTAACTTATATTAAGTAACGAGAATCATTACGACGATCTTGGACCATGAGCATATCTGGAAAGAGGTAGATAGCTATATCTACGAAGTACTCCGACAAAAACAAATCGTCGGAACCATATGTATACCAAGCAAATATAGTCCAGAAGTGAGGTTAAAAGAGTGTAGTAGCCCAGTTGGTAAGATCGCTGCTTACTTCGCAGGGGGTTCCAGGTTCAAGTCCTGGTCGTGACAATAACACCTCTACTTGCTCCGGCAACCAGATTAACATCTATGGTTGTCGTTATAGAAGTCTTCTTCACCTTGGGCGAGGCTAGCAACCTACCCAAAGGGTATTAATATGCTCACAGTTACCCAGAAGTAATTCTGGAAGAATGACAAGGCGGGTGGACGAAGAAGAAGAAGAAGTGAAGTTAAATTATAGACTTTCATTACTGATATTATTTTGTTTTAAATGTATCAAAAAAGATAATCCCAATCGGTATAACCAAGAATATATAGTCGAGAATTGAGGTTAAATCAGGCTTGCACTTCCAGTTGCCTACGTTAAACCAACCTGAAACGGGTATTGTGAAATGTAATTACGCGTGTTTACCACTGTTTGCGCTGACATTTCGCTGGTGTATACACCTGATGAAAACACGAGCACCGTTACCACCTCTAAGTAAGCAGGCACGGTCGGGGAACGGTGCGCGCGGTTGGGCCATCGCACCTCTTCACCGACGAGCGTAGTGCGCTCCGAGCGACCGCAACGGACACAAAACCAGCACACCATCGCCAGCAACCAGCAAGCAGAAGCAGCAGTGCGACCACAACGCTTCAGCGCACAAGGAGAAGAGAGCGTGCGCCGTCCGGGAAGTGAAACACATCGCTAAACAATGCTAAAACGCAGTTGAAAACACAAAGTGAACTATAACTCTCTAACTCGGATTATACACCACTCCTCAGGAACGCCAGGCGGATATATTCATTTAAAGGTAACATTACTATAGTCTACCTGTCTTATTTATGTCATATTTATGTTAAGTCAACTTCAGCGAAATTTTTCTGATACCCGAACTATGAAATACGGAGTATATTTCTACTGGCTTAAGTCACTTCAAAACATCTTAGAATAAGCCAAGGAAAAATATTAAATATTTTGATGAAAGCATTACTGCTTTTTACAATCAGACTTAAGACATATATCAAGAAATATTCAGCGTAATATTTTTAAATTATGAAACTATGTAATATATAAATTTCATGCTAGGACGATTTAAGTCACTTTGTTTCAAATTAAGTCATGTTGCCATAACTTAAGTCATATTGGCTTAACTTAAGTAACTTAAGTCATATTAGCTTAATTTTAGTAACTTCAGCAACAGTTGTTAAAATTTCATAAAACCTTCCCAAGCATAAATATTAAATCTTCTCACTAAAGTCAAACCTAAATGTTTTCGACAACCTGACTTAAGTCATATTTCCTTAAGTAATATTTACTAATTGTTTTTACAATACTATATGTTGCATAATCTCATATATATTTTACAAATATAAAAATTTAAAATTTTGTCTATAGGTATCACTAAAATTATTATGCTAACTGACTTAAGTCCATTTTTAATAACTTCCTTAAGTCAGACTTTATGAGTGATTTTAATTGACTGGAATCAATTTAAAAATATCAAAAATATAGAAATATTATATTAAATTCTATAATATTAAATAATATTAAATTCTGAAAATCCAATGAAAAGATGGTAGGTGAATTTTTATTAAATACACCTGTTTTTGACTTAAGCTGACTTCCTCGTTGGCGTATATTATTGTGCGTTCCCCGCAAACGCTGGTAATAATTACGTTCGCAAACTGGCAGAACTAAAGGAAATCGAAGGAAATGGCACGCCTCGCACGCAGAGTGACTTAAGTCAAGTCAGTGTCCGCACACTGTTTGACTTAGCACCGTTTCTGCGGCGGTGTGGATTTTATTAGCGCACCTTGCACACGCGTCACACGTCAGACGCGTCTCTAAGTACGTGCCGCATGCGCAAATTGATATCGACTAATAAATCGGGGTCAGTACGCGAAGAAGAGAAATTAAGTGTGCTCAAATCACAAGTTGCCTTTAAAACTGCAAACTTTAAGTGGTCTTAAACTTGACGTAAATGTCGGAAAACGTTTTCATATAGTTAATAAGGAGGACTTGAGTCATTTTGCTTTTACTTAATTCATTTTGTTTTAGTTTATTATTTAAATCACATTTGCTTAACTTAAGTCATTTACTCTTATATTAGTAACATTTGCTTAATTTGGATATTAATATCTTTAATAAGTATACTAAGAGAACTTAAATCACTTTTTCTTGACTTTCGTTATTTTGTATTACGTTAAGTAATATTTGCTTAACTTAAGTAAGATTTGCGTTTAACTTGAGTAACATTTGCTAAGGCATCCTAAACGTCGCCAAGGAAAAATATTTAATAGATTGAATAAAGTCAAAACTAACATTCTATTATTACTTAAGTCATATTGATTTAAGCTATTTTGAGAGTGTAGAGGTGACTTAAGACACTCAGACTTAAATCTAGCCGGAACTGAGCGACAGGATGATGGCCTGGAAAAACTCTACTTTAAGTTAAGTAAAGTCTACTTAAATAAAGTAAAATGAACTTATTTTTCACACTTTGCGGCATTTGGCGTAAAATAACGAAGGAAACAATTACATTTGAATGATGAAATTGAATTGTCTGGTGGATGATTATTGGTACCATTGTTTTCTTTCCTTAAGGCATTGTTACTATTGTTTTGATTTAAAAAATCGGCATCCGCTCAAAAACTCTCACTTTATGGCTGCACTCTTCAACAATATCGTATCGAAATTTATTCGTTTATAAACACCCATAAATCGTGAATAGTAAGCAGCCGAACAACTTTCGTTTATAGCTGGAAGCGACTTAACTTAAGTAAGTACGAATTCAAACTTATAAACTTGGCATTCAAAAAAAAAGATTAATGCTTCTGGACATAATTTAATGATGCCGGTTTCACTTTCTTTTACTTTTTAAAGGTATATTAGTTTCAAATTCTTCTATAATCATGTATAGGTGTCTAGACTTAAGTCAGTGTGACTTAAGGCCACCCACTCATTATTTCTATTTTGCTCGATTTCACATATTTTGAATAAATAAATTCAAATAAGTAAAACACAGGTAAAAGTGACTTACCATTAGATTAAGTCAATATGACTTAAATCAATATGATCTGTCTTAAAATACTACAATTTTAGATTTGACTTTAGGTATTTAATATTTTAATTTAATATATTTTTTTAAGTCAGCGTGTCTTAAGTCACCTCTACACTCTCGAGAGTTTATTTAGTTCGATTTCACAAATTTTTATTAAACAAATACTTAAATGGTGTTTTTGTAAAAGTGACATACAATTAGATTGAGTCAAAATAGCTTAGGTCATAAATAGCTTTGGTAATAGAATATTAGTATTGACTTTATTCAATCTATTTAATATTTTTCCTAAGAGGTGTTTAGGATGCTTTACAAAATGTTTCTCAAGTTATACGCAAATGTTACATATGTTAAGCAAATATTACTTAACGCAATACAAAATGACTAAAGACAAAAAAGTGCTTTAAGTTTTCTGAGTATACTTATTAAAGAGATTAATTTTTAAATTAAGCAAATGTTACTTAAGTTAAGAGTAAATGACTAAAGTTAAGCAAATGTGACTTAAGTTGAGGAAATGTTACTTAACGTAATATACAATAACTAAAAACAAGAAAAAGTGATTTAAGCCATTCTTACTAGGGTAGAGTCCTCTAAAGTCAGTCATAATTTTACTCAAATACGCAGTACAACATTTATGATCATTGTTATACATGAACCCATAACAACATTTCCATTTTTAGTTTTCTAATAAATATTATTCAATTACACTAGTAGTAATCTAATACGTATTAGGTAAATAAACAAATCAATTCGAATCAGTGTAAATCAAATTATCCACCATGTTTGTAGAGAACTAAACAGTAATGCAAAAAATGAACGGAGAAGAAACGGTTTGTGGTTAAACGAGTGCGTCTAATCGCTAACCAGCGGAAGTTATCACTTCCACACTTTTTGCCATTAGTCACGAAGATAATTAAACTTTTCGAGGCGTATCTTTCTCTAGCGAAGAAGTAAGCTTTCTTAAGTCGACTTTGGTGCGGTTGGCTGTTGTATTTTGTATTTCTTCTGCGTTTTTGCCTTCGATTTTAATCACGCTACCATTTGTGTGTGCTGCCAGCTTTGTAATACACATTAATTCGCATTGTAATCGACGCGCGGCTATAAACGGGCATGACTTCAGTGATGTGTCTGTAATTGGTGATTTGCGAAGTCGTGGAAGGTTGACTGGTTTCGCGGTTCGAGATCGAAATGGATTCCAAACATTCCGCGTGTCAATAGTTATTTTTACGTATTTTTGTGTGCTGCGCTTAAATAATACTAATTTAATTGATTTAAGTCAAACTCTTTGTACTATTGAACCCTATATTTCAATAGTAAATTTCATCCTAATAGGTTTGGCGAATGTTTTATTCTCGTATAAATAAAGCAAATATTAATAAAAGGAATCTTTAGAACAACTTTTTTTCTGACAATGAGAGCGACTGCATCGTCGCGATTAGACTTAACTTCCAGGATTTATAACATCGCTCCTGCGTAATTAATCGAAAAATTGTCGCAAATGTTTGTTGCCAATTTCACTCTAAATCAAAACAAATACGAAAAAAAATATTTTTAGTATGATATTGGAATCAACTTGAACGATTTATAATTTCACTTCTAAATAGTTAATCGAAGGAATTTATGGAAATTTTCATTTTGAATCTAATCGTATTTGTGATTAATATACTTAATTAACAGGGAGACAAATATAAATAAACGACCAATATTTAAAACAAGTCATTTCAAGACATTTTTCAGACAACGACAATGTAGACATCATTAGACTCGACTTTAATGCCTTAAAAAAAAAAATCTAAGTAATTAACTGGAAAATGGAGTCCACGTTCCAGTTTGAGGAAAATTTCATCCTAAATTATTATCGATTATTATACGATTTTTACAGCTGGGAATAATGGTAATACGAAAAATGTAATTTTTCGTAGACCTGGTAAAAAACTGGAGACCTGGAGTTTGTGGGAAATTTCATCCTGAATCAGATCAGAACCTCAGTAACTAGGACCTTCAGATTAGCTTCTCTCTTGTCGGCCGAAGAACGAACACCGAAATACCGAAAAAATGCGAATGTCTGAAAATAGTATAACAAAGATCTCCGAGACGAGAATACACATATAAAGCGTACTCTTGGCAGGCCAATGGTTAAATGGTTCGTCACATAAGCCGTACGGCTTTCGAAAAGAAGACGATGAAGAA
>WSZQ02000004.1:2675609-2715411 GCA_019419845.2 Weissflogia rhopalogaster | reverse complement strand
CTTTAGGACTAGTTATTTTCTAATAATACAACTTCTGTAATTAACTGGAAAACAGGTGTTTAAGAGTTTGTAGAAAATTTCATCCTGATTCGATTGACGTATAACTCCTAGAAAAAACGAAATACGAAAACAGAAAATCTTTAACAGTCCAGGAATTTGTAGCAAATTTCATCTTGAATGGATTGTCCCGAATCTTTAAAATAAGTCATTTTTCGGAAATATCTATTTGAATTTTACATTTTAGTTCCATCAATCTACCCCTAGTTCTTCTTAAAGACTCAAGAAAACATTCGAATGATAACTTAAATCAGTTTTTCCTCATTACAACTAAAAGAACACATTGAAAACTCTCCCAACTGATATTTTCTCCAATTTAAAGACACATACACACATGAGTAAAGAGCCAATCGCACAAGAGACGATACATGCGTGCACGTTTGATATGGATGCTGTTGGGATTCAATTAAAGCGTTACTTTCACTGGACGATGCCAACCTGTCTCACAATCAGAGTGTGTGTGGAGTGTTGTGTGTGGCAGCTCAGCGAGTTTGTATCTGCTTTTGTTTCTGCGACTTTCAATTGCGCGCGCGCAGCCGTAGAAGGCGAGGGAAACCCAGCAAGGCGCTTTTGAATGGCGGAAAGAGTATGCGAAAATGTCTCAATGCATGGGAAATTTCAACAATCGCCTCTCGACTTAAATTATGAACGTTCTAACAAGTGGATAAGCAAATAGAAACGCTCACATGCAGCAATAGCAGGCTGTCTATGTCTAGTTATTTTTTGCCTGTCTCTCGGATTCAACGTCCTTGGAAATCATTAAAATCCAGTCAAAATGTTGAAAGACCACTGCAAAACAATACATCAAAAACGCATTTTTAGCAGATGCATTTTTAATACTTCTTTTCGTTAATATACGCAGTAATATCTGCGATTAAGCATAGTTTTCTCCATTTTTATGTTAAGTACATTTGAATCGTTCTGAAAAAGTATTTTAAAACTTTTTCTCATTTATTTTCTTAATTCTTTCTTAATGTTGCCGCAGAATTTAAGTAGACATAAGTCGATCTTGCGAAATATGTCTGGTAAAAAGTATACAGCTTCTGAAAAAGTTCAGTCACTTGATAAACCTAACCTAACTTAAACAGTCTTAACCTAACTTAACTCCATCTAACATAACAGAACGTAACCTAACCAATGTTAACTTTACCTAACATAACATAACCTTAGTTGGCTTATCCTACCCTATTCCTAACCTTCATGTAGCATATCCTAATCAAACGGGCATTGTCCAAGGTGAAGTGCCTCTGACATAGCGTAAAGCATCATTTGTGATCAATGGAGACCTCCCCGTCTAGGAACGAGATGGGAGACTCTTTGCCCGTCAAAGGTGCCCCATTTGGACCGGCCGTGTGTCAATATTAATAGTTTTGTTACAACCCTGTGGTGCGTATGTCCCACTTTGAGAACTGTCTTAGACCTAAAAGTATAAATACAAACAGCAATCGATTCACGGTGAAATTAGCTGCAATCACCAAGAATAGTTTTTCATTTCTCTCTCTCTCTCTCTCTCTCTCTCTCTCTCTCTCTCTTTTAGAGTTACAGCCCAATTCTTTGCCCCTTTTCTATAAAAAAGATAGGAATATTTTACGTAATTTAGAAGTATTTGTGCAATTTCGTCTTTCCCCTCTGCGTTGGGGCCATCTCCTTGTTTAAGTCCCTGAAACAACTGCTAATCAACTTTCTTTGCAAACGCTCTCAATCATCGTCAGCTTTACCAGATTTACCAGTTTTCTTAGTATATTTAGTTCATATTTATTTCCGGAATATTGAACTAATGAAAGTTGTTATACTCAACGTGGAGATGAGATGAGCTAAAGATAGTACCTTTATTTATATTTGCCATGTACTTACGTAAACATCAAACTAAATTAATGGAGAATCAAATACTTCATGTATGAGAATTCTGCGATGTGAATATTACAAATTATTTTAAAACAAAATTTGAATTTCATATTATATTTCATATAATTCAACCTTTTGGCCGCTGTCGTATAGGTCATCTTA
This sequence comes from Weissflogia rhopalogaster, assembly GCA_019419845.2. Taxonomy (NCBI): domain Eukaryota; kingdom Metazoa; phylum Arthropoda; class Insecta; order Coleoptera; family Staphylinidae; genus Weissflogia; species Weissflogia rhopalogaster. The sequence goes on along the minus strand of WSZQ02000004.1, from coordinate 2,713,347 downwards.
CAATTAATTAAACTTACTTTTGACTTAACATCTCTTAAAGTAAATCTCACAAACATGATCATTTTGTCTAAGATTTAACCTTTCTAAAAGTTTTAGATACTTTATAAAAGTAGAACAACAAAATAAAGCTCCACATAATTGCGTTAAAATCGTACTTAAGTCGAACAGAACAAGTAATTCGAGGAATTGTTATTAAAAGAGTAGGTAGAGCATGTCGAAGACGGGAATTATTATGTTTTTTAAATCCAACTAACCATTAACTTTTTACTGTACATAAATTTACTGCATGTTTCTTTCTGTAATGTATCATTTTATGTAAGTTATTATTTAACTACTACGATTTTGACGATTTTTAGTAAATTAGAAGGCTTTTTTTATACTTAAGTCATGGTTACTTATGAAGATATTACTTAAGTTGATTGTTAAATTAACAAATACTATCGTGTTAATTGAATTATAGCTATTAAGTCTGAAATTACAACATTACAAATGCCAAGAAGGAATTGAGTTGCCTACTTAAGGTATATATTAATTAATTTCAAAAATAGTTATAAATTTACATTACCCTCTCTTGCAATTATGACATTTCATATTTTGACTCTTTGCCCCTTTCCTGACTTCCGAAATACCACTCATGACACATGACGTTATAATAACTTAATATTACAGAAGAATATCAATTAGAAAGGATATTTTAAGACATTTACAAACACAGATGGTTATACTTAAGATGACTACGACTTAAGTCATTGGTTGTATACTTAAGTATGTTTGACGTTAATTATTTTACACGAAAAACGGTACTGCTTTTCTCAATTGAAAAAGCTAATTTTCCTAAAATTAAGACCTGTTTCAAATCCAACTCGCGTCGAGAGATACGAGTTGTGTGACTTGTATATGGACCGGTGATGTTAAATTAACTGAGAGATATGATGATGATTTAATTACACAGTTTATTAAAAGAAGGTTATGAAAGTTTTTACAGAGTCATAATTAACGTTAGGTAATATGCCTTAAGTCATAGCGAATAAATGTCTTTCTAACTTTTAGTAGATTTCTGCTAATTTGAGTATACTGAGACAGGTTTATCTTAAGTCTTATTACAAATTGACAACTGTCAATGTAGGATTGAGTTAAGTTAACTTACCTTAAGGCGGATATATTACTTTTCTTTGATTTGATTTACCGAGCATCGACGAGTATGGTCAATAGCTCGCTGTATTCAATTATTTTCAAATGTAATTAGTCATATTAACGGCTAATACTATTGATAAGAAGAAGAATTGACTTTATCCCCAACAAGAATTGAACTCGGGACCTTGTGATACTTAATTTCACAAAATTAAAAAAAAACTGCATTTCTCTAATAATTTATAGCCCATAACGCCAATAACGTATTAGTCCATCTGGGCAGTGTAGTTGGTAGCACTCCAGGTACCACGTAGGAGGACTGGGTTCGAGTCCCCGGGGTGGGCACACCACTGGTGTAAATTTATTATTAAAATAAATTCACACTGAAATTCACTCACTTAATTTAGACATTAACACATTTACACATTATGAAAAATCCTCATCGACATCAAAACTTCAAATCTGTCAACAATTACAATGTGCAATAACAATAAAAACCACATCACATTATCAACAAAAAACAAAATCTATAACATGTACTATGTACAAAAAAAAACAATGAAACTAAGAATCTTATTACAAATCGACTGTTAATGAGAACTTAAGTTAAGTCAACTTAACATAAGGCAGGTATATATTACTTAATTTCAGAAATTCATTAAAAAACTAAATAATCAAAAAATATACGTGATTAAAGTGAAAGATACCAAATATTAACATTAGAGACACGCCTTTTAAAACATCTGGCATGCACCAATGATTATGCTTTACATTCCGACTTAAGTAACTGGTTCTCTAATTGTAAGTATAATAATAAATAAATTATAATTAATAATTAAACAAATATTAACATTAGAAACACATCTTTTAGAACATCTAGCAGGCTCAAATGGCTATTTAAATAACTGGTTCTCTAAGTATAATTTATTTAAACAATTTTATGCTTAAAGAAAACGCTACTGTTATTCCAAGATAAACAGTTTATTTTCTATAATGTAATCAGCGTTTTTACATACGCTCATAATTGACTTAAAGCAATATGACTTAAGTCATGGCTAATAAACCGCCATCCAAGCCTGAGTAAATTTCTGCCAATTCGGAAAGTATGCTAAGAGATGTTAATCATCGGCAAGTAGTTTTGGTGAAAGTCGACGAATGGCGATAGCATCCCTACACTTTCTTTTCAGCTCATTGAAGTGTCGCGGCCGCGCGCAATTTCAATCACATCGTGTGCGTCGAAAATCAATGAGAGACAGACAGACGCGCATACAGATTTACCGAACCGATTGACATACACTACTTACCTGTATACTATGCTGCACTGAATAAAATATTGTTTTTCACGAACAACATCAACAACGCATCGTGAATTTCACCGCCGCCAGCTAACAGTAACTTGTTGTTTGCCAGATATGCCATGGCTAATTACGCAGACTCGCCGATTTTTCTCCGTTTAATCTGCGCATGCGCGAATCACTGAGATTGTACTGAACGTAGACGCTCTTCCTTCTAGTGTTTTGGTAACTGTAAACGCGATTTACATACGCAATACCGATACGCTTAGGCTATGGATTAAGTCTATCAGAGCATAACTGACTTAAGCATAGTCATAAGTCAATGTTATTTAATGAATTATGTCTTATGATTCATCTTTTTTTTTCTTGTGAAAGCAAACATTTCATTCTAATTGAGTCAGATTAAGTTAGGTTTGATAAAGGTAGGCCAAGTTAGGTTAGGTTAGCTTAAGTCAGATTAAGTTGGGTTCGGTTAAGTTATATTAGATTAAGTTAGATTAGTTGACTTAACCTAACCTAACCTAACTTCAAACTTTCTAAGATTAGCCCGTACCCCGAAAACAGATCGTTTCAATTTTTGAAGACTTGTATAGGGTTGAAGAAAGTTTTTGTCATTCGCTATATAAAACGCTAATTGGTTGTCTCTCGGCAAAGATAGACTAAAGTCATGCGGACGAGTAGAAAACTTGACATCTAGGTTCATATTTGATTCGTCTGTACAAGAATCATCACAAAGGTCTTCCAGGATATTCCTCTTTGTTTGGGACTTACTGGACGTATAGCTTCTGGGATTTCATCTCCCTATATACCGGAATCGTCAGACATGAGTTGATGGAACTGGAAGTCTAAAGGGTGGTGGTTGCCTTGGGAGTTTCTCAATTTTATCGTCGAGACAAACAGATCCTTCCTCACTAGTTAAGGTGCTATCAACTACAGTATCAACGGTTAATAACGTCCATACAGCTGATGGCGAGAACCTAGGTATTGCTTCTTGGGTAGAATAGGTCTTAATTGCAAGGAGATATCATGGGATGACCCTGGTTCGGTATCAGATATAACCTGACTAGCCTAACCTAACTAAGCCCATAACTTAAGATAACCTAACTTAACCTCTAACCTATAATAACCTAATATAACTTATCTGAGCCCAACTTAACCTGACCTAAGCTAACCTAACCTAACTTCAAGCTTTCCAAAATTAGGCAGTACCCCGGAAACAGAACGTTTCAATTTTTAAAGACTTGTATAGGATTGAAGGTAGCTTAGGATGAAATAGGGTTAAACTAGGTTAGATAAAGATGTGAGATTAGGTTCGTTTACATTTGCTTAGGTTAAATCCTAATTGAAGACTTCAAAAAAAGGATCATTTTTCAGGCACAACTTTAAAAAAATGAAGAATGGGAAATAGCCAAGGCCATTCCACAGGCCACCAAGGGATACCAACTTCAAGAGGATCACCAGTCCAGCACTATTATCAACAGAGTCGTGGGGAAGATCAGTGGACGTCGTCGTACCCGAGAGGAGTAATTGGCCCACCCGGTGTCCCGCCATCCTACCCACACAAGTTAGTTATACCCGACCGGGATGCCCATCAACGGCTCCGACCCACAGGCAATGGAGAGATCCTTCAGGCGGGCGGTACCATCTCAGGACGTCGCCATGATTGGGGTGGTGTCTCCAGATCGAGCAGTATCCCTGCGGTTCGACAGGGTCAGCCAAGACCGACCTCCCAGGGGCAGTACCCTACGAGCCAAGCAAGTTCCGGGCAGAAAAGTCGGATACCACATCGAGTCAACCAATCACGAGTTTTTACACCCTCATATAGAAAGGACCAGGTATTGTGCTAGTTTCTAGGAAAGTTCAGGTAGAAGGAGGATTGGGTTTATGAGTTGAATTGATTTCAGATGAAGAGATTTGGTTCTGAACCAGATCTTAGGGCACCTTCTCCACAATCCAGTCACCCTAGCCCGGAATATCAGGGGTATCGTGGGAAAAAGAAGTATAAGGCTCCGGCTCCCCCTTTAAACTCTTTATCTTCAGTAAGTCGATATATGGGGTATTATGAGGTTTGAAGAGAATTAATGATAATCTTGGTTCTAGATTGATAAGAGTGAGTTTGAAGACTGTGGTCTGGATGCTCAGTCGCCGATAAGAAGAGCGCGATTGTTTAAAACGCGTGCGGAAACTAAGAAGAAACTTTCTAGTCCTATAAATACTCGTAAGATCAACTCTTCGTCTATCCCAATTCCTCCAGATTTTGAGTCTTTAGCTAACCAAAAGAGGTACAAATCCTCCGAGGCACTCTTTGAGACTTCCCAGAAAAGTCCCCTTCAGAAGATCGAAGAGAAGGAGGTGGTGACTATCAAACCACCGATCCCCCAAATGCAAAGGACTCGTTCGTCTCCAGAGTTCCAAGCTGAACTCAAACAAGTCACGAGAAAACTTGGGAACTTACGAAGGGAATCCCAAAACTCACAGAATCACGTCTGTGATAATAAATTGAAAACCCTGGATCATAATATCAACCGTAGAGATTTAATAAAGGCAAAACTCAAAGAACTGAAGGTAATGGAAGGGTTGAAAGATGTTAATGTTAAAGAATCGAAAGGTATTGCAATGAACTTGGAAGGACGTTCCCCAGCATCAGGCAAGGAATCCACTCCGGAGATGTCCCCACCAAAAGTAAAAACCTTCTACTTCGGAATGCATGACGAACAGATGATACCTAACTCTATTGGAAGTGATATGACCAGTGAATCTGATACCGAACTAGGGTCATCCCATGATATCTCCTTACAACTAAGACCTATTCTACCGAAGAAGCAACTTGAGATTCCCAGGTTTTCGCCATCAGTTGCATGGAAGTTATTATCAGTTGATACTGCAGTTGATAGCACCTTGGTTAGTGAGGAAGGATCTGTTTTCCTTGAAGATCGTATTGAAAAACACCCTAGACAACAACCACCCTTTAGAGTTAATCCAGTTCCATCAACTCATGATAAGTCTGGCGATTCTGGTATATCGGGAGATGAAACCCCAGAAGTTATAGGTCCAGTAAGTCCCAAACAAAGGGGAATATCATGGACACCGCAACAAGATCTTGGAGATGATTCTAGTCTAGACGGATCTAATGTAGATATAGATGTCAAGTTCCCCACTCGACCGCATGTTTTTAGTCTTTCTTTGCCTAGAGATAACCAATTGGCGTCTTATATAGCGAATGACAAAAACTTCCTTCAACCTTATACAAGTCTTCAAAAATTGAAACGATCTGTTTCTGGGGTACTGGCCAATCTTGGAAAATTTGAAGAGGACTTGGATCCTGGGGATCAAGGAGAGAATTGGTTCCTTAGTAGATCAGCACCGAACTCCTTAAATAATGGTTTTAACTCTTTAGAAACCAGAAGGCTTTACAAAGATGATTATGAAGGTCCGAAGCAAACAAGAAGGATTATGTATCTACCACAATCCAATTTAGGACTTGAGAGTGTGCCCAAAAAGAAAGCCCTGTCAAAGTCGTATGAGAATATCTCTAGTTTGACCTCATTGCCCAGGGAGAAAGAGAGGCCTAAGCCGCAGAATCTACAAGATCCCCCTAAAGAAGAGGTGCAGAAGTGGACAAAGAAACCTAAAAAGTTTACCTTCCAAAGCACAGTACGTCAGATTGAGAGGAAACGCTTAGCTGATAAGTTGTCCAAGGAAGCTGAGCGTAAAGAGCAACAAAGACTAAGGGAACTCGAGGCTATGCAGCGGGTTGAAGAAGAGTTCCAAAAGAAACGGGCTCGGGAGAAAGCTAGTATCCGACAGCAGTTGAGGTTATATAGTATGGATGATACAACTTGGAGTAGTTTGCCGCCAAATTTAGATATTAATAATGAGGTACTTAAAGTTATCCACCATTTCTGATTACTAAAGTAACTACCCTGATATCATTTCTTCAATATCGATCACTTAATTTCAGATCAGAGCAGAACCAGATGGGGCTGTTTCCTCTTCAACCCCTTCACCCACATTTAAAAAATCCGAAAAAGCAGATAACAAAGCCGCAGGAACGCAAATCTTATCCGAATTTCGGCAATCTCATCGGGAATATATGGAATTTCGAAGTGGGGCCCATTATGGGGCAATGGTGCACCCCAGGGTCACTTGTAACATGCCCAAGGCTACCGGTTAGTCAGTAGAACATGTAGAAATAGAACACAAAAGTAGTAAGTCTTCCTTATTCATTTCCCATGACTCACATTATTACCTTCAAATAATATCTTTTTCGATTTTCAGATATGTATTTAAGGAATGTATGTGTATCGCGGAATTATCGTCGGGAATTTGCTTTAGGACAGGGATTCCGACCTTCAGACTGCGATTCCGGATTGCATACAAATGTCAAATCAAATATTTACTTAATAAATTAAATATTATATTCTTTATTGAGTATTACTTACCGATCTAACCCTGTCATACTCATTGTCAGTCAAAGACTACTTGAGGGATTTTGTTGTTCCCACTCCAATACGGGAAAGATGGCCTGGTTTTCTTCGGGTTATAGATTGTCAATGAGATTCTGGATGCAAAAAGCTGATGAATTTTGAAAGTCCAGAATCGACCATTTGCGGAGGGTCATGTCGGTAGGAATTACCCTGGACATAGGAGCAGGTTTGATCATAGGTCTAGTGGTGTTGTCAGACCAACGATACAACCATAGTAGAGGACAAAGGAGAAAATAGCCGATGCAATGCTGGAATAGGACAACATATGGAGGCTTGGTTGCATTGCTCACTGGTCCATATGATGGACCCTGGTCATAAGACAGTGGGTGCTACATCCTCATAGAGATTGCAACTTCTAGCTTACCCGTGGGTCTCGGTTCTACCAATATCTATGCAGCATCCGGAGAGAACAGTAATGTGTGCCTCCTCCTCGTTCTTCTTCTAAGCCTCGGGCCGATTCTTCCAGAATTGCATCAATTTTCTGGAGACATGGAATTACATGCGTCTCTCCTACGTTAAAGGGTGCAAATACTATAATTCAGGTCATATTGATTTGGCGAAGCATACCCTGAATGGTACGAAGCTTCAGTGCAGGGAAGGCACAAAATTGCGGGAACGACTAAATGCAATGCGACCCCAGAAGATCTAGGTGACAGAATGATGGTGAAGGAAGAGGCATGGGTGGCTGTACAATCCTTCGCAAGACACGCTAGAAATGCCTTCTAATTCCCGCTCCTACCCTTATCTCCAAAATACCATGACATCCGCCAGATCACCTGTTCCCTTTCGAACCCTGGGTTGTAGGATCTCCTCATTATCTGACTCTGCCTTATTTGCTCCTAGACTCCTCCCCCTCTCTCTCTCTCTCTTGCCGCTTCCTCCACCGACACCGACTGCATCAATAAGCTTATTTGGTAAGACCAATAAGTTTCGCACGGGAATTATTTTGGTAATTTACAAAATTGTACTAAATGGAGCTGCCTATAAAGCAAGTTTCTGTCACAATATGGAGAAAGAAGCATGGCTCAGGATATACATGCGTCAGACCCATATGTACTTATGCAGCAGAGACTATGTCTGGTACTAGTAAAGCCAAACAAATCATGCGAGCAGTTAAAATGAGAATAATTCGGGCAATTATCTGTGTCACCCTTCTGGACCGAAAGTGAAGCGGAGCAGGGCAGAACTAAATGTATGGGACGTGGTGCGATGAACTGGAATGAGCGAAGTGGGCCGTCTCCAATAAACAGAGCACAACAAGACCATTGAGACGACAGTCCAAGCGATGGGCAGATTCTTGGACATCTACGTCACAAGATGTAGAAATCTAACAAGGAAGTATCTTGCAATAAGAGAGAGAGAGAGAGAGTACTACATGCAAGGAACTCAAACCTTATCTGAATTTATAACTTTTGCGCAAAATTACAGTCGGGGGTTTGCGTTAGGATCGGGATTCTGACCTTCGGACTGAGATGCTACATTGCATACAAATATCAAGTCTAATATTTGCTTACTAAATTAAATATTTAATTGAGTTTTATTGCTTTCCTGAATATTTGGATTAAAGTTATTTCACAATATTATAATTTTAACTAATCATAACCTAGCAACGGAATCAATATCTAATTAATTATTTAAAAATATTAATATATTCTTAATATTATAAAATAACCCCGAGAAAACTAATTGTGAGAGCAATAAAATGTGCATTCTATAAATATGGAATTTAAATATTTATTCGCCAAACAAAATTAAACACTCTTATCGCCCGTTTTTTACCACATCATTAATCATTTCCTGCCAAAATGCATGTTAAACAACCAGGCTTTTCAGCGTTCCCGTCATTCGGTAGTTTACCATGTCCCGTTCGACATCAAACTGCTTCTTGTTCGTCGTACTGATAATCACATCCGTTCTCCTTCAAAATGTGTCTAGCCAATTTAAACCGCCACTCATTCAAAAATCTACCTACGGTTCCTGGCTACTAGGTAACTATACCCGTCGAGATGTGGAATATCCCGGTTATGATGGGTGGTACAATAATATGGCTCGTCCCGATTCGGGGGCCATCGACCGGCCACTCCTAAGGCGGAGCCCTGCTGCTTATGAGGATGGGACCTACGCCCCTGCTGGAAGCAAGCGACCCAACCCTTTCGATCTCAGTGACAGACTACTGGCGGGTGATTTTGGTACCCGTTCCAATACGGGAAAGACAGCATTCTTGGTTTTTTTCGGACAACAGATTGTCGAAGAGATTCTGGATGCCCAAAGACCAGCTTGTCCACCAGAGTACTTCAATATTCCCATTCCCAAGGACCATGACTATAGGAATTACTCTGGACATACGCAGATGCCTTTATTGAGGACCAGGTTTGATCATAGGACTGGTTTATCTCCGAATAATCCAAGGCAACAGGTAAGTCAGAGTTTTTATATTTATGGATACAATAAGATATGATTGTCCTCTTATGATTTATCTAACTAATAAGTGGCCTTCTTATTTGGAAAGCTAAACGAGATCACTCCTTATTTGGACGGTGGATTAATGTATGGCATCACCAAACAATGGGCTGATCAACTGAGGACCTATGCTAATGGAACTATAGATCCCAATGGGAAACTTGCAAGTTCCCATGATGGACTCTTCCCGGAATACAACACCCATCGGCTGCCGATGGCTAATCCACCTCCTCCGTTCTACCATGCTGATTTTATCAAGAAGCATGAGATTCTTCCGGTTTCCCGGTTCTTTAGTAAGTTCATTTGGTTTGACTGCTATAGTATATATACGGGACCCTTTTTGGGGATTTTCTAGAATTGGGGAATCCACGTGGTAATGAAAACACGTTCCTCTTGACTTTCGGAATCCTATGGTTCCGATGGCATAACTATCTTGCCGAGCACATCAAGGCGAAACAGCCCGACCTATCAAGTGAGGCAGTCTTTAATGAAGCTCGGAAATGGGTAATCGCAACCCAACAGCATATAGTGATTGATGAATGGTTGCCGTCCTGGTTAAGTACGAGTTTAAAACCATATGAAAGATACGACGCCAGTATAGACCCACAAATCGATCAGTACTTCCAAGCAGCGGCCTTCCGCTTTGGTCACACTCTAGTCACTCCCGGAGTCTATGTACGAGACTATAATAGAAACGGATGCTCCTATGATATTAAGAATGTCCTTGGAACGAATGCGGTCAGAACCTGCAATTCCTTTTGGCGTCCCCAGGAAGCCCTTACAGCCAAAGTTAACAATGCCACTGGGGAACTGGTTGACATCGATCGCCTTCTTATGGGGATGGCATCCCAGCTCTGTGAGAGAGAAGATCATAAAATCGTTGAGGATCTCAGAAGGAATGTCTTTGGTCCACTGGAGTTCCCCAGGAGAGATCTGATGGCGGTCAATGTTCAAAGGGGAAGAGATCATGGCTTGCCAGATTTCAATACTGCTCGACGGGCTTATGGTCTCAAACCCTATAAATCTTTCGAAGATTTTCAACAGGTTACGCCCGAGATTAAGGAGGTTCTACAGAAATTGTATGAAAGGGAAATTGATAACATAGACACCTGGATTGGTGGGATTCTGGAGACGACAGAAACAGGCCCTGGGGAACTATTCCAAACAATTATCTTGGACCAGTTTAGACGAATACGAGATGGAGACCGATTTTGGTATGAGAATCTTGATAATGGGTAAGTATGTATTCTCGGACAAATAACACAATTCCTACTTATATCTCGTTTAGATTATTCACGGCAGAAGAAGTGGGAAGGATCAAACAAATTTCGGTTTATGATATTGTTATGTTGGTTACCAAAATGGATAGCAGTGATTTACAGAAGAATGTGTTCCGTGTTCCTTTGTCAGGTTTGTCAAGAGTTTTGTATAATTCAAAGATGGCTGATTTACCAGAATATGTTTACAGAAAGTGAATTGGGGCTAAATTGTACGAGAGTATTCACACAATCAACCTGCCAAAACTGTCCCCCAAATGGTACCTGTCCTTGCTGGCATCTGCCTTTGCTGAACCACGCAGCCCTAAATGAGTCCTGCCGACAAGGAACCTCCTTCGACTATTTTTCAGGAAGTGAGGTTTCTTTCATTCTATCCTTTCTCAGCTTAGGAGGTCTTATTGCTGCCCTTATTACATTGGCCTTCCTATTGGCACAATGGCATAAAAATGAGGTTGACAAAATGACCCCCCAACAGTCGTCCGATGGCCATCTCTTTTCTGCAAAAGAACTAACTGGTCCACGTTCACCCTCACGCCAAGTTTTGCTTCGCTTCGATGAATCACGTAAACAGATTGTTGTGAGCGACCCGAAGGAGACGGTCCTACGAGCTGTTGACTGCCGTCATGGAATCACAATCAGCAACACCCTTGATAAGAATGTAACCATTATTAAGGCCAAGCACGGTTATGACCTCGTTTTGCAATTCACCTATGATCCAATGCGTAACAACTTCTGCTCGAGTTTGGAGCATTTTGCAGCGACTGTGACACCCGCCTTTGCTGTACAAGAAGCAAACAGTAAGAGCCTCTACAAGTTGGCGATCCAGTCGGTGATTACTAAGCAGCAACGTCAAATGGAAATCGAAAGATTCTTCCGAGTCGTCTTAGCTCAGTCGCTTGACAGCAAAAATTATAACAGTGAGGAGAAGAACATGGTCGATGACAAGGCACTTAGCTTGATTGAAACTGAACTGACCCTGACCGAATTCGCAGAGGCAATGGGCATGGACCCGAAGAGTACCTTCGCCATTAACATGTTCCGACTAGTTGATAAAGATAAGAACAGTTTCGTCTCATTCCGGGAGTTTATCGACTTTATTACAACTTTTAAGACAGGAAGTGGATCGGATAAGGCACAACTTTTATTCAACTTGTATGATATTAACAGTACTGGAAAGTTACCAATTGAAACCTTTAAGCAACTAACAGGGCAAGTTCTTAGAAAATCTTAAACCTAGGCACAAGTTAAACTTAGTTTACTTTTCAGATCTTTCTTAGGTCGTTCTTTAGCTGAAGTAGACCAAGAGACCCTGAATAAAAGTATTGATCAATTGCTCAGAAGTAAAAACCTTCAAAACAAGAAGGAATTAACCTTCCAAGACTTCAAGACAATCATTAACGAAGACTATTCAACGTTGAACAATGTCCAAGTAAATTTAACCGTCGGTTCTGATGTGATTTCCAGCTCCAACCAGATAATCGATGACGTATACCAGTATGTAACCCAATTTTCTCAATGCCTGTTTATGTTATTGTAATTTTCTAGGGATGTGCGACGTTTTAATTTGAAGAAGAAAGAAGAGGCAGACCTTCTTAATGATGCAGTCATCAAGAACTTACCAACAACCAATCGTAAATTGCAATTCCTTCGCTATTTCGAACGTTACTCTAAGGAAATCTTCTGGGTCACCCTGTATACTCTAGTAGTGATTTGTATTTTTGCTGAACGTGCATATTGTAAGTTTCTAATACAACATACAAAATATTAACCTCTGAAACTTGGGATATTGTGTTGAATGTATTCTGTTTTTATCTGAATAATTAGATTATTCTGTGGAACGAGAAGTGGGCGGTCTCCGTCAAATCGCAGGATATGGCGTGTCTTTCACACGTGGTGCTGCATCGGCCATGATGTTCACGTACTCATCACTGCTGCTAACGATGTGTCGGAACCTTATCACCATCCTGCGGGAAACGGCAGCTGCCGCGTATTTCCCTTTTGATTTCTTCCTGGACTTTCATAAGTACATTGCATACTGGGCACTGGGATTTACAAGTAATTATTATAATGACCACCACTTTGATAACTCTTAAACCTAGATAAATCTATCATATTGATGTTCTCCAGTTTTGCATATTCTCGGACACGCTATCAACTTCTACCATATCTCGACTCAAACAGCAGATGACTTGACATGTCTCTTCAGGAACTTCTTCCACGCCACCCATGAATTTCCCAAGTTCCACTACTGGTGCTGGGGTACCATCACAGGAGTGACGGGTATCTTGCTAACCGTGATTCTTGCTGTTATGTTTATTTTTGCTCAAACCTGCGTACGGAGACGATTGTACAATTATTTTTGGTATACCCACTCATTGTATCCGATCTTCTTTATACTGATGGTACTCCATGGAACTGGGCAGTTGGTACAACCCCCGTTGTTCTATTATTTCATTTTGGGACCTGTTATTCTATTTACTATTGACCAGTGTATCAGTATCAGTCGGAAGAAGACGGAGATCAATGTGGAAGATGTGAAAATATTACCTTCAAGTAAGTCTAAACCAACATTTTGGGGTAGCCCTCAGAACATTTTGCATTAATTTAACATATTTCTGATGATACCCAAAGGAACTATTTTCCCTTGATCAGAAGTTTTTAACAGATCTAGTAGAAGACTCTACTTTTTTTCTCTTAACCATTGAATATCAAGATGTAACAATTTCAATTTTTCAGATGTAACAATGTTGCAAATTGCAAAACCCCATGGATTCTTCTACAAAGCAGGCCAATGGATACGCATTGCATGTTTGGAGATTAACCCCCATGAGTACCATCCCTTCACCCTCTCCTCCAGTCCGAATGAAGACATTCTCTCAGTTCATGTTCGTGCTGTGGGGCCGTGGACGAACGCCCTTCGCAATGCATATTCCACAGCTCAACTTTACGATCGCCCAATACCTAAACTCTACATCGATGGACCATTCGGAGAGGGCCACCAGGATTGGAATAAGTATGACGTTTCAGTCTTGATAGCTTCCGGAATTGGAGTCACGCCATTCGCCAGTATCCTTAAGGACATTGTCTTCAAATCTAACTCTAAGCAGTTCCGCAGCAAGAAGGTGTATTTCCTATGGGTGTCTCGTTCACAGAAACAGTTCGAGTGGCTTGTTGATCTCCTGCGTGAGATTGAACAGGGAGACGAGCATGATGTGATTAATGCTCATCTTTATATTACCGAGTTTTATGACAAGTACGACCTACGCACAGTGATGCTGTATATATTCGAGAAGCACTACCAGAAACTTTATAAAAAGTCGATGTTTACGAACCTGCAGGCGGTCACGCACTTTGGCAGGCCCAATTGGTCACAGTTTTTGAATACTGTGATGAGTCTTCATTCACAGGTAATTAATTTAATTTATTTAATCTTCTCTACCTTACTCCTGTAACTATCAAATTACTTTCTTTGAAAAGGAATGTAATTTGTCTAGGAAAATATAAATAGGTCCAGTAGAGGTCAATAAACCTTGTAGGATCAAGGATATGGATCTGAATTGTTATAGGTATCAGATTATGAGAAAATGTTATATTTTTCTGAGGTTTACTGATCAAGTCCGTTTCTTCCGTTCAACGTCATCAGTTTGTCAGGTTTGTCGTAAACATCATCTGAGCGATGTTTAAGTTGCCGATGGACTACTACCCCGCACCTGAAGTAAGGAATTTAGGAAGTATATACTGAGAAACAAACTCACTAAAGTCGTTAACACACCTCTCATTATTTAACTGAGGGGCCGTCGTGAATACTCGACGTTATCCACTCTTCCAAAGATTAGAATCCCTCAGGAATGGCTGTTTCCAAAGGTGTTCGTATGTAACCATCGTCTTTAAACGTTTCCCGTAAAGAAAAGAATGTTTTAATAGGTTTTCTACAAAAATAGGAAATTCTGAACAGACTTTCCTAACGACAGCTTTTCCAAACGTTTAAACTTCTATCTCTCTATTCTACACCTGTATTCCCATTTTCTCTGCACCTGCTTCCACTTCGTTTACTTATACATTCTATGGTGTCCCTCTTCTTCTTCACTTTAACCATCCTTACCGAATAGGTTAAACTATATTACAAAAAATGATCCTGCGAAGTTTGATTCTGATAGGATAGTATGAAAATAAAAATCAAGAATCAAGATTCTGTCATAGGGACATCTTCAAGTCAACATTGTTCTTGATAGGTATTTTCCCTCAGTTCCCCTATACTTGAACAATAAGTTATAACATATTTCAGGTTAGCTTAAATTCCATTAACAGTTCACATAATAAAATCTATCACTTTCAACCAAATGTAAATTAAACATAACTATAATATGTTACACCACAAACCTAATACAAAATTTTGTTAAAACCACAATATCTCTTATTCAGGTGGACAAAATCGGTGTCTTCAGCTGTGGCAATCCGAAAATGAATGCCGAGGTCGCATCCTGCTGCAACACCATCAACAAAACTACAAGTGCCGGCATATTGGAACACTTCTCCGAAACTTTCTAGCTTTGTTAGCAGTTAACCTGTCTACGCCACTATCATAAAGACCAATAAACCCAAAGTAAACAAGACGGCGTTCGCGTAGACTTGATTTGACTCCCCACAAATATCTATCAAAGATTCCTGTAAATTTGTCATTTTTAAAATCAAATAAAGACATTCATGATAAAAAGAAACATACATTTGGATGATTATTAAAACACTCCGCTAATCCCCTCCTTGGTAACGTAGTAAGGTTGATCTTCTGACAGGGATGTTCAATCCCCACAGGGTACTCAACAAACGATGGATCGGTTGTATAATTGATATCTCTTTGGGTATGACTGACGTTCACTGCTACGATGATCAGATTCGTATTCCTGATATGTTTAATGAAAAAAGGTCTGGAATGGGTTCTTGGGACTTCCCCACTATAACCCCGCTTAACTTTCGTATGGTTCATAAGGAAAAGACTTCTTTGAAGGTCACATGGATAGTAGGTACGTTCCATTTCGACTTCTGGTTCCACCTCTGGTTCTGTTTCAATTTCCATTTCGTCAGGTTCTACAGTTACGTGAGCCTCATCATCGTCTTCTTCAGGATTAATGTAAGAAGTGTATGGGGTGGTCCACATGTCTTCTGCGGCAATAAAATTAGGATCCCAGAGTTGATATAATTGGGTTCGCATGAAGAACCATACCAAGTTTGCCAGGAAGCCGTTTATTAAGGTTAGGACCACTCCCACAGGCTAGATTCGGATAGACTTCAAGTTATTGAAGCATATTAGGAGAATATTACTTACCGTTTCAAGACGTCCGACATCACTTGACTTTGGAGTTTCATTAAAACACAGGCCTTGAAAATCGTAGACGATTATCTCTTCAAAGAGCTGCTCTCGTAACATTGAATCCATCACAGCTCCCTCAACCTCTCCAAAGAACTTTCCGGTGTTGTCTAGAGTTGGAGATATCAAAATATACCCGCTATTATCAATAACATAGCAGTCTAGAAGATCCCCACAGGGTGTCACGTTTGATGTCTGAAGAAGGTTAAGCTTGTTAGGTTAGGTTACTAAGACCTAAGAGGTTTTTGTTATCTTTTCAAACCTACCACTTCCTGGGTAATATTGTAGAACCTCTCATGGAAGTGTTTGTGGGAAAATTGAAAGCCCACCACTGAAGCAGGTATTTTATGAACACCATCTTGATAGAAGATGGCAAAACTGGAAGTGACTTGGACATCAGGTTGGTCCCCGACTTCGAAGTCAACGGAAAAGACCGAGGAGTTGTCATCATGTTGATTTAGGAGGACTGCGCTCTTATACCAAGTTTCATCAATTGCTCTAGAATGCCAGTCACCAAACTCTCTAAGGTTCAGTTCAAAACATATTGGTCAGATCGGTCACATTGTTTCAGATGGGTTAAGATTTGTTACTCACGTCCTGGTGTTGTTCTCGTCTTCTCCAAAAATGTACTCCCATCGCGTAAGACCACTCATGGTGGCTACAAATCTCAACGTTGCGTTGTAACGCATAAACAGGAGTCTCTCCCGTTCATTTCCAAAGTTCCACTTGTCATCGTAGTCATTCATCGTAATAGTCGCATCGAAGATCAACCGATGCATAAGGTCTTCATCACAATAGTAGTCATCTTCACCTAAGGTTATTCTCCCACATTCAACTGCAAAGATTAGGTTAGATCAGGTCAGGTTAGGATAGATTAAATTAGAATATAGAACCACATAAAACATGATGGAACTTTACATACTATCATCATTTTCTTCAATTTCCAGCAGATTAATAGCATCCCAATGTCGATTTTGAGCAATATGTTGCCGATGTTTTAAAAACGAACTACCATTGATCCTGTCCATAAAATGCATAAGTTCTTCTTCTGGTGTCTCAAATTCATGTCCCTCCAAATAATGATACTTGCAATACACCCTAAAATCAAACGTTGAAGCACGGACATCATAATACTACGAAACTTACCATTTTGGATGTACTCTCCAATTTGACCCCTTGAAGATCCCTTTCAGGAAGTTGGTAACATTCTTCCCAACATGTTCTGTACGAGCCACTTCGTCCCTCACCAGGATCGATAAGTTCCCATAATTGTCAGGTACCACTAAACCAAGTGAAAATGGTGTACCTTCAATGGGGGCATAGTAGTAATCGTAGCTCTGTCTAGTAATCCTTCGTATATTATCATAATGATACTTTAACGTTGCTCCTTGGAATGTTCCACTGTTTCCATCAACAAGGGCTTGTCGTAGGCGGTAGACCGTTGAATTTGGATCAATTTTTCTCGCGGGTAACTTTGTGTCATGCTGTTCAACTTCGAGAAAGTCGACACTATTGTAGTTCTCCTTCAGGACCGTCTTGTTAAAGACGGGTCGAAAACTAGGATGCATAAGAATGTATCCATTATTGGTCACTAAGAAAGCATAACCCATAACCCCAATTCTGTACGGCATGGTTAATTTTCGGATTTCGTCTATGGGGACATCAGTAGCAGCCACTCCAAGAAGCTCAGCAGTCATGGTGTCATTCTCCTTGTTAATCTTCTTATCAAAGGCAGGGACCGCTACAGAAGTGAGTAAACGATAAGGTTCGTTGAAGACGTTATCAGTCTCATCATCATAAGTTGTATCTGCGTACGCATGAGTCCATGAGGCGGGATGGACCTTCTCTTGAAGAACAAGAGGTCGGGCTATTACAGGAATGTATTGATATACAGATCCTGTGACTTCTTCTAAAGACTCCACGTGGGAATAGTAACCTTGAAATTCAATCCTTCAGTTCCTGTTCATGGTCTTGAGAAACCCACATTAGAGTTACTAACCTCTATTCCTACAAGCAGCCCACATTATCTCGTTTACATTCAACACCTCTAACCCTATAAGAAATGTAAAGATTCTAACAGGTATATCTGTCCCACCATCAGTATTATTAACCCGATTATACAAATCAAATGTGCTACTTAGGTTCCCTTCAATGCCATCCGTCACAAGCATAATCATCTGATTGCAGTCCCTATTTGGACCACAGCGTTTCTCAGTCCTATACTGTAATAACATATAAACCTCCCTTAAAATATGATAGGATCACGCCATGCATAAACCAACCTGCTCCAAAAGGGCGAAAGCATCAGCAAGAGCCATCGACGAATTAGACTTCTTATCAGGGTCCAAATTTGCAACAGCCTTTTTAAAGGTATTAATATTTTCAGTAGTTGCCTGAACCAACATGTCCTTAAAGCAAGGAACTGTGTAATTCGTTCCGATTGAATAGTTCATAACGTTGATATAGTCATTGTTAGAAAATGTATCCAGGATGCTCGAGATTGTCAACGAAGCAATGTGCATTCTCATGCCATGCATCGAACCGGAACTATCAACAAGGATGATCACGTCTTTGGTACATGTAGCAGCTTCAATGAACCAGGTTCGGATGCGACAGTCGAAAAGGTCTATCTCTCCGTCGTGCTTCCATCGCATGGCGGGATAGTGTCTCATTACTCCAGAGGTACTGCCGAAATACTGCCATGATAATGATGGGTCGGATTTGTAGTTCTGAACGAAGACTTCATCGAGTTCTTCAGACCATTCAATTGCATGTTGTGAGCGTTTTACTGTAAAGATTTCGTTGGAATACCAAATGGGTCAGTGAAGGAGGAAGTAGACTTTTGGAAAAAGTATTCAAGGCTGAGTAGAATACCAGGAGAAGGAAGACTGCTTTGATTTAATAAGATTAGAAGGGATAGAACTATATAATCTGCAGAGAAATTAGAGTAAAGAGTCAAAATGGGAAGGGGATGAGTATAATGATTGAATAGTGATTAAATAGCGCAAAATATGCTATGGTAGTGAGGTATAGACCCAAGAACAGACCGGCACCATGGACACATTTGAAAGTAAAGTGCTCAGAAGATACTAGGTTCGGTCAGAGAAGGGAATGAATGGAAACACAGATGCAACAGAGAGCTGTATGTAAATAAAAATGCCGACATCCCCCCGGGCAAATGTCCGCCTACAAAAGCTCCGGTGGGCAGAATAAGAATAGACAAAGGCAGAATTCCCTTTAAAACAATGTCAAGCAACATTCAAGCTAGCAGAAGACGAGGAAGACCACCGAAGAGGTGGGAGGAGAAAGTGAAGGAAGTTGCAAAGAGATTGCTAACAGCAAAGAACTAGAAGAGAGAGGTTAGTAATTGGGAGGCTGTAGTGCCAGTAAAGAAGAAGAATTACGGTTACCAAGATAGGTTAGCGAACTGTTAAGCCAAAATACACAGCAGCAAAGAAGAATTATGGGTAACTTGCTACACCAGCAAGAAGGATAATCCCAACTTTAAGTTCGAAGCATATGGATAGTCATAATCCACTGATGGAACAGTGGAATGAGGAAAATAAGTTATATAATTATGTTATCTTTAAATCCAGAAAACGGAGAAAATGTTAAGGGGAAAACAACTCGGTTAGGTACAAGAGTAAAGGCCACAAGCTCAAGGCACAAGGTTGGACATCCTGCTCTTCCCACACACACGTTACAAGAGTTCTAAAGACGGGAAAATTTATGTTATAAAAGAGGTCCAATGATGCCTTTGAGGACTGTTCTATCCTTGACACCAACAACTTAATACTATTGGCGGACTAAGGCATCATGTTTGGGGTCGCCCCGTTAATCTGAGGCAGGGGTGTCAAATATTTATCGATATTTCGTAAGTAACGAAACTTGAAACATGTATTGATAAGTAAGAGACCCTTGAGACAATTGTGTTTCACCGGTTTAGATGTTAAGTTTTTTCGGTCCTTCATATACCTGGGGCTTCCGGACACTTGTGTGTCAAATCCGCCACCACCAAACAGTGGGACTTGGGCAAAATGAAAAGGTATTGATTAAACCTAACATGAATACCCTTAATCCATGTAGGACTCAAAACAACAAGAGGCATGTCTTAATTAATCTACGAAAGAATCTAAACCCTATCTCTGAACTGAATAAAAAAAACAGGAATAAAGGATCTGATATACTTACACCGATCATAAATATTAACCGGAACATGGACAGAACTATGCGAAGTATTCACAGGAATATTATAAAAATGGGTATCGTTATTCAACATCATAGTTAAATAAAGTGCCTTATTCCTTGCTATAGATTCCATCAACTTAAGTTCACCTTCCGGTTCCCCGACAATAGGGGAATACTTGGAACTAAAGTATGTAAACTCTGTATTATTCGAGTCATAGTTGAAAAATTCCGCCAACTCTTCAGCCTTCTGCTGAATACATCTGACAGCATCAATCTTCCGATCCACCATCCTCTCAATGTTCTCCCGAATCTCCACCAACAACTGATTTGGATTACGCACCTCAATCCTAGCATTGTGCGTTTTGTATCTCTAAAAACATATGACTTACGTCAATACTTTTCCAGTAAATCAATATTTTCAGGATGTTACGTTCGCCATTGCCGTCCGGTTGGTGATGGCAATACCCAGATCGTATAGCTCCTTGCTCAGCTTCTCGGCCCATTTCGAGATCCTACAAGTGGGTCGCAGAATGTAGACAACAGCGGTTGGCGCTTTAAGACGCTTGATCAGGAGGGGACTTACGCGAGGCCCTGTTCGGATGACTCCGCCCAGTGCGTGGACAGACCGAAGATGAGGAGGCTGACGAAGAGCCATCGACACGTGGCGGAGACGAGCGGCGTGATCGCGATCCGCATGATGGCGGCATTTGCCCGCGGGTGATGCGTCTCGTGAATTGGAACAAAAACGACGTTGGTGACGACGAGGCGTCGCGACGCATTCGTTTGTGTACTTATCCGCGTCCGGTATGCCGCGCCCTGACCGACTGATGTATATTTAGCCCAGCCAGCCGTGCTGCCCGTCTATTTTCTCTCTTTACGTGTAAATTCGTAATATTGCTAATTGCTCCAAGTCGTGTACTCGCTGCACATATTTGAAACGAAAGAATGAATCTAAATAGAGCTTTTTTTAGTAATTTGTCTCTTAAGTAATTAGATTATTTTATAACTCCATTGCAGTCATGTCATTATTTGAACTTATTTGATTATTGAACGTTTCTTATGTAAGCTTAATATTAGGTTGGATGGATTGCTACCCTTCGAAAGTTAACATACGATTTCTGAAAGTTCGGGTTAGTTTTACTACAATATAAGGACAAATTTATTGAAATAACAATAATTCAAAAGTTACATTTCCTATTTATACGGTACAATTCGCTGAATTATATGAGAATCTCATTTAGATGCGCTTAAACACCTTATTTTCACTAAAAATTAGTTCTAAATATATCAGCATATATAATTTTGGGCAAGTATCGCCAAAACACATGTATAGTTTTGCTAAAATTTAGAAGACAACTTGTATAGATGTCTTTAAATGTCTAATTTTTATTAGAAACTAGATTCAATGCGCAGTTCGGGGAAGTTTTGTCATAAATTCGGGAAAAACATGCTAACATGTATTTCTGAAATGTTGCGCAAATTGCGAACATGTAGAGGCAAACGTCAAAATAAAATCAACTTCAGATTAAAAACCCTAACTTAATTGTTTAAAATTCGAGCAAACACCAAAGTTACAAAAATCTCAAGTATCATAATTAAGAAACGGAACCTATTGACTAAAACGAATTTAACATCTGTTAATTACCGCACAACCGTCACATATAATTACAGCAACTTACTTATGTTAAGCACAACTAGGAAGTACTAAAAGGATGAAAAGAAAACAGCATAACATTGATTTTTATAAATTTTTATTTTCTGATCTGACAAATATATAATTCGCAGATGCAACAGAAAACAAATAGAGCTGATAGCAGTTTATTTAATACATATTCATACATTTATATATAGCACATCCAAAGTGAGTGTTTTTCATTTTCTTTGATTTTTGAGACGGCAAACAAGACGAGATTTCTTAGGAGGGTCTGGGAGCGAGACATCATGGATAATCGGCTGCCCTGGCAGATTCCAGAGGGACTCACTGTTGTGGATGTATATGGGAGGAAAATTTTTATAATGGTACTTCAGAGAAAAAGGTCGGCGTTCTTTTTTGCCCATGCAAGCATGCGCGCAGAGTGCAAATTAAGGTGGAGGTGGTGGACTAATAAGGTAAATATAGGCGTTTTTCTCTTCCTTCTTCAAACTTCATTACGAGATAAGATTAAATTCATAATTGAATAATGCTTGTTATCGCTCTTGAGTGTTCTTCGTTTTCATTATTTTTTTTTATCCAAGTTGAAAGGGGTCTTCGGTGATTCAGGGAGTAGACAAAATAAGAATCGCGCGCCGTCTTCCCCGACATTCAGTTCTCCGGAAAAATTAAAAATGAAACAAAAGATCGGAAAAACGATGGAAGGAACCAGCAATGGACCACACACTCGAAACACACATACATACGAAGAAAATAAACGCACCAACTCAAACGATGAATAGATATAAACTTAAAAGGAACTTTAAAAAATAAGAATCAAATAAATCAGTGTTAAATCATTTTAATAGTTTAACAAGTTAGAAACGTAAGAGTAAACTGAAAAAATGTAAATCAAAATAAATTATGTGTAGCGTGCGTTATACAGAAGAAAACAAAAAATAATATAATATAAAGAGGACAACATCGCAATATGACACATGTTGGCGCCATCTCGCGAGTAGTAGACGTCAAACGCAACTGATTGGTGTCCCTGGCTGGACGTTTTTGTCGCCCCACCAGACGTATGAACTGATTGTTTTTTTTTTGTTTGGGTGTATATATATATTATGCTGCGTAGCCTTACGTTTTTCATTTTTTCGGTGTGGATCACACACACATCGTGTGCTTTTTTCAGTCAAACATGTTTTTCGACAATTTCCGTTTCTTGCTTTTTGTTTTCTGTTTTTTTTTTATGTATACATATATACGAGGGGCGGTTTTACAAGTCAGAGCAAAATAATAACGTATTTCGTTACTTGTTTGTTGTGTGTGAGGAGTGAAAAAACATAAATTAACATTTTACATATTTTTTCACTAAAAACATTGTTACTTAAATATCAAAAAGTTTCCATTGTGTTGGTTGAAACTTCACAACCAAGTTCCACCGAATACGTTAACTTACATGAAATTTTCATTATTAACGATTAATTTTTAAAATCATCGGACGTCACCCCACTTCAATTCTCTCCCGCCTCCTGAGTTTCATCGGCATCACCCTGCGAAAGAGAGAAAAATTCATTTAGAAAGTTGTCAAGAGAAAATGTAAGTAAATTAGAAAAGTTTGTTGTCAGTTTTAAAAGTGACTTCATTATTTTAGTCAGTAGAACGAAAGTTATTTAATTACATCATGTTGACGTTATGTTGAAGCTTTTTTAAGAGTAGTTCTCTGGGGGTTTAAGGTTAACTCGATTACTATGTTCACAGGATGTTTGTGAACATCGCATGATACACAGATCACTAGAAGTTTGTATTGTAAAATGAAATTTTAGAAGTTAAAATATCATTAACCATATCAACTTTAGATTCTATTATTTTAGGACAATTTTGTTCAATATAACTTGAAAACACCTTTGGTAAAGTTAGGAATTACATTAAATGCTATAAAAACAACTTTGATGAATGGTTCAAATTTGTCTAGTAACCCTTGAACAGAAAACGTTGACGTCAAGAGATGAAATGGTATAGGAGGAATGAGAGAAATTTAACATTAATAATATTCAACATAGTTACTTATTATTACAGAATATTAGAGTTGCAAATAATGACGACTTACCTGTGTGTCGCTGGTCCAGAGCGTAAGGTTGTCTCTGAGTAGCTGCATAATAAGCGTACTGTCTTTGTATGAATCTTCATTCAGGGTGTCGAGTTCTGCTATTGCATCATCGAAAGCCTGCACAAATACACAATGCGTTAGACACACAGCGATAACCGAAACTTTGCATGGCATCCACACACAAAAGAACAGGTCTACAAAAGGTACGCTCTGTGGTAGGGCTGTGAGGGTAGATTGAAAACATTAGTGAGATACACAGCCAGGAAATAGAGAAGGGAATGGGGTAGAGAAGAATGTGCAGTTCGCTGAAGTTAGTAATATCACCACGCAGTTCCAAATGTTGATTTTTGATGTGTTTGTTGTTAGCGAGGCAGCACACACACAATCTGAGTTTGGTTTTAGAATCAACGAGCTTTTAGCGCTTTAGCGAAAAGAAAAACAAAACAAAATAGAGAGAAATAGTAGGCAAATGTGGCGTTATAGAAACCTGCTTGGCGAGGTGACAGGCGCGCGCCGGCGAGTTTATGATTTCGTAATAGAACACGGAGAAATTTAGGGCGAGTCCGAGCCGAATCGGGTGGGTGCTCTGCATTTTCGACTTGGCGATATCGAACGCCTCCTGATACGCCTTCTGCGAGTCCTCCACCACAGCTACACAGAGAAGAAGCATGCTGCATTTTCAAACATGTTCCACACATTCTCGAACGCAAAAGAAAAACCAAAGAAACAGTTTTAAAAAAATCAAAGAGACGAAAAATGGAGTGTGTGCTGCCAATGCTGCCACCAGACGCCTTCCAATGTAAAACTGCCAGATCGCCATCTGTAAGTTTACATCCCAACATCGGACTGCAAATAAAAAGAACCGCCATAATCATAGTGGAGGGGTTGTTTTTCGAGGGAGGCGTATGGGTGTGGGGGATGACTAAGGAAGAGCGTGTGGATGCACCGAGGGAGCCGAAAAATGCAATAATGACCTGCTTGGCTAGCTGGCAAGCCTTATCGGGTGAGTTAAGGATCTCGTAGTAGAATACGGAGAAGTTGAGGGCGAGTCCCAGCCGGATTGGATGCGTCGGCGTCATCTTGGCCTTTGAGATCTCGAACGCGTCCTGGTATGCCTTCTGTGAGTCATCCACTACGGCTGCAAATTCACGCACAGGTTACACATACAGCGTGTGTCATAATGTCCAGAATTTCGCTTGTCGATGCTGACGAGGCGTAAATCACAACCGCAAATATTTACAAGTATACAACAAGTTTACATGTATTACAACCAGATGTGATATTGACACAAACTATATACTACGAAATGCAAACATTTCGAGGAATCTAAGGTGAAGGGGGGCGAGGTAAGGGTAACTTACTATTTCTAGTGTCTCCTGTGGCGACTTCGGCGAGGTATCTGTAGTAGTCGCCTTTCATTTTAAGGTAGAATACTTTCGATTCGGCGTTACTCGCTTTCGGAATGAGGTATTTATCGAGGAGACCCTGTACATTCAGAAAAGACGATATCATCAGTAAACACTTTAATCTGATTTATCTAATCGCAATAGAATGAAACAGAAGGATCAGTGTGATGAAATGTTAGCTTCAGTTATACAATTCAGTAGAACGAAAGTTACAATAGTGACATCATGTCGGGTGACTCAGTTGACTAAATCATCGTAGTCTACGTGTGACTACGTGACTAGGCTCTCAGTGTGTGGTGAGGGGACGAAATGGGGACCGCAGTTGGGCTTACCAAGACGTCGTAGCAGATTTCCCGCAGCTCCTTTTCCACTTTTTCCCGGTACTCTTTCGCCATCTGTTGTTTGCGCTCGGAGCCCTCAGTCTTTTGTTCGATTGATGAGATGACACGCCAGGAGGAGCGCCTCGCGCCGACGACGTTCTTGTAGGCGACCGACAGAAGGTTGCGCTCCTCGTTGCTGAGCTCGACGCCCGTCTCGGTAACGGACTTCATCGCCGACGCCATGTCGTCGTAGCGCTCCGCCTGCTCGGCGAGCTTCGCCCGCTGCACCAGTTCATCCTTGTCGACTGACATTTTATTTGATTTGTGTTTCTATTCTGCAATTAGACAATCACGATTCGTCCACCTAAGTATATGTGTCTACTTCAAGTCGCACACTTTAGATTTAATGAGAGGCTCCAGGGGGAAAAACACTTGACCTTTCCACTTTTCCAAGACATAAGTACAGAATTGTGATATTTGGACGTATATTTAATTGAAATTTGACAAGCTTCTTAGGCGTAAAGGGAGATTTTAGTCGATACTAGATTTGTATTTTTAAGAATAGAATATGCCCTAAATTTCAAAATTGTTGTGTAGTCACAAATACACTACTCATGAAATTAATCTGATGGGGATCATTTTAACGTTCCACAAACCAAATTCTAAAAGATGATAAACATAAGATATAAACAGAAGAGTTAATGCTTAGTAATCAAGTCATCATCAGAAACATGATAAGAACTCAGCAATGTGAAAATTGTTGGAAAACACGAAATATGAATATGTAGAGTTGACAGATTCTGCAACCCCGAAAGTTATAAACACTCTTAAAAAGCCTTTTAAATAATCAAAAACAAAAAATCGAATACACTGACAAAAACTATAACCCCCAAATGTTGATACTTCACCAGTTGTTTCTGTTGGACTCGAAACACACCCTAAATTTACAAGCAAGCGAATTAAGGTTTCTAAACCAACACACCCATCGGAATATATTAAATAAGCTTCAAAAACACTTAAATCCACTTTGTGTCAAAATTGATATAACCTCAAAATGTGGAGACTGGATAAGTTCAGGGAGACATTTTCTAATTTTTAGGATACGCATAGACACACGCCCTAATTTTATTAATAAGCAAATTATGGTTATTAAAACTAACAAAACTACGTCTTCATTACCAAAGAAATAAACAACCCTAATTAGGGAAGGCATTTTGCAACTGAAATACAGCAAATGAAACTTTATAAATAAAGATTTGCGCAGCAATGACCTGAAGCTTATTAAATACGGGTTTAAAGCCCCGATATCCTTTTTTACGATGAAATGATAAAACCGCCAGATGTTACTGACTTGACCCTTAGATGAGAGGTTCCCAAACTAGGAGACGCGAGAATTTACGGGCGGTCTCCTTTGGAACGATACTGAACATGAATGTTATGCCATCATATTATTCAGAGAAAATAATTACACAAGTGGACACCAGAAAAGTGCATTAAAAAGGGAGGCGCAGCTATACAAGGTTTGGGAACCTAAGTAATTAACAGCTGAGAACAATTCTGTAGAACGCAAGCTAGTTTACATTGATTAAAATGATATAACCTCAAAATTATGATACTTAAGAATTCTGGGAAGACTTTTTGAATATCGTAAACCCCAAAACACGGCCAAACTTTAAAAAACAAAAAAAAAATCATCAGACAGTCCAAATTACTTCATAAAATTAGTATTTTTCTTGAGCTTTTATACAGGCTTTCAACTTGGTACAAGTAGC
Organism: Weissflogia rhopalogaster; assembly: GCA_019419845.2. Taxonomy (NCBI): domain Eukaryota; kingdom Metazoa; phylum Arthropoda; class Insecta; order Coleoptera; family Staphylinidae; genus Weissflogia; species Weissflogia rhopalogaster. The sequence continues at coordinate 2,685,903 of WSZQ02000004.1, read as the reverse complement.
AAAAATGTCTTCCTAATACCCAGATTGTATCTTCTTACTTGATAAACGCGTACAAAACACAAACGAGGGTTACGAGAAACCAATGCCGTTTCGTTTCTCGATTGCGTTATTAAATCGATGCAAGAGAGTGAGAGGCGCGACCCCGGATCACCAAGGACTCGCGGCGACGCGTCGTACTGCCACGGACACCCTGCGCCACGCGGACTATAAATAGCTCAGGGATGCGTCCTCCAGAGGAGAGACGAGGAGAGGCAGCAATGCGGGGGTGGTGCGAGGAGACAGCCTGCCCCCTGTTGCCATCTCTCTTCGGCTTGCCTCCAACCCTGCGTTAATATGATATCGTTGCAGACTCATACCCGTAGTGGTTCTACGCGTTGATTGCGTAGACGCGTGGGACGGCCGTATGTGAGAATCGCGTGCGCGAGAACAGGAGCGAACAACATGGCCGCGACCGTAGAGTCAGCGCGCGCGCCACACCTTGCAACGAAATATCTATATGCGTCGTTACAAGTCCAAGTACCCGCCTTGGCGGCCGATTCATCAAATCGATAATACCCGCCCGGCAAAATGCACGCACAGTTTCTACCCCTAAAAAGAAAAACTCTCCTGCTCTCGACGTATTAAGAGCAAGTATTAACGACGCAAAAAATCGATCGGAGCAATAAATCCCCAGACTGAAGGTCACACTGCTAGTCGCACGCTGATTTTTTTGAGTGAAAAAATAGTTATAGAGAGGAAAGACCGGGAAACTTTAACATATTTTTAGGTGTATGTTTAGATGCCTTGCCGTCAGCGTAGCCTGCTGCGAATTTGGTATGATATCGATTTATTGTCGACGGTTAAGTGTACTTACAATTCGGTTAAAAATTGGGAGAAGCCCGACGGAACAACTAACACATGCGGCAGCGACTAAACCACGACTACGCGGCCGGATCGATGTGGGGTTCACGCACGACACCGCAGGGGCAACGACAAGATGGCCGACGTGCGCAATGCGTGCCTGCCGAACTTTGCGAAGATTTTACGCCGGCATTTATGCCGCGTTTGGCAACGATTGACGCGATCGATCTAGCAGCGGACACGCAGCGCACTTTTTCGGCGACGTAGTGAAAGACGATGGAATGTAGTTGGGAAAAACTCACGTTTCGGTGTGTGAAAAACGCGAGAGTCACTCTCGCAGGCAGGCGGTAGACACGGGGCACACGGGAGCACACTCTGCCGGCTTCTGAGCGCTAGCGGACGCTGTGCCGTGGCGGGGCGAGCGAGCGCGCGCGCGGCTGCGCAGACGCCAGCGACGAGGATGGCATTCAATCAGGCATGCCAACTGTGCGCTACGGAAAACTCTGAACGCACCGCGTGCTTTCAGTACGGCGTAATAACGTCCATGGTTACCAACCCAACACTGGAAGCGCGGGAATCTTTGTATTTTTAAACTTATTATTAATCATGTTTATATAATTTTAATATCTATAACATAAACATAAAACTTTTAGATTCACACCTTACCTTACAAAAGCTCAATCTGATAACAAAAGCCATTTATATTCTATCTGTCACGCTGTCAAGGTCATCAATGTTGCCAACTGTAAGAACGTAAAGGTCCTTAGGTGCTCACAAGTTCACACGCACTGCGGCGTGTTGTAGTAAAGTGGGGGAGAATGAGAGAATGCGCGGAATGCGACGCGAGGCATCAACGCGAATTCGCACGGCACACCATCGTCATCGATGGAAATGTGTCTGGATGAGTCACTGCTTCCGTATACTTCTTCGGCGCACACAAGGGTGAGATCCGCTTTGTAACATTGATGTTACGCAATTCGGCTAATTCGATTAGCAGAGATTCTTACGCCTTGTTGCGTGCACTTTTTCTGCCAAAACAGGTGCGCGATTTTCGCGCTTGGAAATTTCCATAGTAACCGATGGTGTCAGAGGATTTAGAACGCGTGGGCGCACCTGAATCACCGGGAGACGGGATATACTCACTTTCTATGATTAGACGCAAAGTGTAAAAATAAAACGTGAAAATTCCACGTTATCAACCGATTTGGTGGCTAATCGCTGTCCAGGCAACCATAATTCACGCCTAATATCCTTATCTATACATAGATTTCATAATCATACAATTCCTATGTAATTTTATCATGATTAATTAAATAAATCAATAAAGTACTGAAAAGTTCATAAAAATAATATAGGTTTATTTGGGATATATGGCTACAGTTGGTAACACTTGTTTTGTTAATTATTTTTGTATTATAAAACAAAGATATTTATTAAACTAATGATAATTAGAAATTGATAAGCATAAGAAATAAAGAACAAGCATCAAATTAAAAGATGTGTTGCATGTTATCTTTTTATATATGTTGTGGATACGCTAGAGAATTTATTTAATATAAATTAAATTTAAAAATCAATAACTTAAAAATGGTTTTAGGGATATTTGCCCTAAGTTGGCAATACTCAAATTACTTTCACAAACTTTTAAATTTAGAAGTAATTAAAATATGTAAGTTATGTTATGTAAAATGATGAATAATATACGTATTAGAGTCTTTCTACGAATTATCCAGGAATTCAAAATTGGAAAAAGAAAACGCAGGATATGTCCGTGTGGACCTATCAAAAATAAACATGATATCAACGATATCAAGAGCAAGGGGAATAATCACCCCGAAAATATAACCTTTTAAAAGTAATATTCTGCAATATTGTGAATAATATATGCAATTCACACTTTGTTCATAAATAATACACTATTTTTTCCTGAGAAATATATTCAAATCTAGGGAGATTACTATAACCTCAAAAAATTTACAATTGGTATCCCTGTATCTTCAGTCTAGCTTCAGAGACGTAGTTCATTTCGTTTGTTATTTATTTTGCTGAGGATTTCTGAATACCAAATAATATGGCCTAGCGCTAAAGGCAGCTTTTCTTTACCAAGAAGATCGTTTCTTGTATTCCATATTTAGAGAAACGAAGCTTAATTTCGTGAGGTAGGAATTGTGATATTTTGAGGTTACGTTACCTGGAATCACTTCGAAACCCTGTAAGATAATGTTGTTTATAAATTGTGTTTTTAGATATTCTGCTACTTTTTCAAGAACGTTCAATCATGGACAACACAAAGCGACCATTTAAATGTTCAGTAAATCGCAATATGTTGAAAAAAATGGAGGAAATTGCTGCGACAATGTCTGCCACCAAAGCTGGCGAAGAGGTTCCGAATGTTTTCAGTAATATGCAGTTTCCTATAGTTCCCCAGGCTGATTTACCAACAGTCCTGCCAAAGTACACCTCAAGTATGTGTTTCATTTGTCATGAAATGCAAAATTACGGACTATAATAATAAGATTTCTGCTAGTTTTAACAAGGTCCCCAAATGATGGAGTGACAATGGCCGATTTGGATCAATTACAAATGGAGCTGGAGCAGTTACTCTCGTCGTGTGCAGTGCGCCAGCGTGCGTTGCGCTCAGATGCGGAGGTTTTCGAGAAGGTTGATGAGAAGAAGGACAGACGGGGTAAGTCTGCCGGTGCGCAAGAGAAGTCGACGCCGTCGACCCTGAAGAAGCGTAAAGTCGCCGAGGAGAAGCCGCCGCGCCACAAGAACTCGCGTAACGTGGCGCGGAGTATCAAGGCGAAGCAGGCACCACCGAGCACGCCAACACCACTCCTGCACAGTGACGGTGTTGCCCCCATCGGAGACGTCCCACCACCGTTGCTGAAGCACGATGTTTCTGATCGCTTTTGGTTGTCGGTGGATTCATATTGCCAGGATGTCACTAAGGATAATTTGGTGGTATGTAGTAATTCTTACACTTACATTTTTTTTTTAAATAAGAGGGTTAGTAACATGCTGCTACAATAGTTTTTAACGTATATTGTCGTTCGACGAAATCTGTTTGGAGGCAGTAGATGTATTTAATCGATTATTAACGTTTTACGGATCTATACGTCCAATAAAAGTTGTGATATACAGTGAACTTGGCCGTGTACTGAAATTCACTAATATTCACTAATACTAATGAGTATTAGCGAAATAAAATACTAATTAGTATTTTGTGTATAGTTTCTCGACGAATTGATAAAGGAATGCAGCCAGGAAATCGATATGAAAATCCCTGCACTTGGCGAACACTACGCGACCGAATGGTCCGAGCATGGTATGCAGGACGAGCAGAACAATGGTTGCATCCTCGTCGACAGCCTGCTGGAAGAGAAGGCGATGGCGTCACTGCTCTTCAGTACAGTGTTGGACAAGTTCAAGTCGGCCGATTACATTAAAGGCGTGCACGGCATTCGGAATGGGTTGTGCCTCGAGAAGCGGCTGCGGCGCGAGGGTATACTTGACGTAGACGATTTCTCCAAGTCGTTGGCGCGCGAAGATCAGATTCTACAGGAGATACGCAAGTGTCAGCAGGAGCTCGCCGCCGTCAACCAGCACAATGTGGGCGAGTTGGGCAAGCTGCGCGACGTGGTCAGTCGCGATCTGCGCAAGCAGGACGTGAAGGCGGCGCTGGAGAAGGTCGATCGTGAGCTGCTCGCCATGTCGCAGAAGGTGCTGCTCGCCAAAGAGAAACAGCAGGATCTGACGCAGTTCCAGCAGGAGACGAATGAATTGATCCGTCAGCAGGGTCTGCTCAACGCTGAATTGTTGAACTTCAACAGCGAATTGCTGAAGTGAGAGATGGACTGATTTAATGGGTGCTTGATTTAACCTCTTAAGTATTCAAATTTTTATTTCTTAGTTTTTAAGGTTATGTGAACACGGACAGTTTCGTTGTTGTGTGGGCACATGCATGGGATACAAATATTTTCGCTGTGAGATTAATTAATTAATGGAGAAATGTGAAGTTTGAAGTGATTTAGAAATACATTTAGTTTAATTTCTTTGTGCCATTATTATTTGTGCCATAAATTGACGTATTTTAAGGTTAATGAAATATTTCGACATTAACTTAGTTTATTAGGTTATACAGTTGATTTCGGTACCACCAGCGCCAACAACACAAACTATTTTGACAGACCTGTTTTAACAACAAACCAATGTTTTTCACTTTCCTGCAATCGCTGTTCAGTTTCTATGAAAATACAAATAAATAGTGCGAGTTTAGTGGGTCAATAATGGACGGTGAAATTGTAAAGTCCCCAAGGCGAAGAGACCCAAGAGGATGCAAGCACCACTCGCGTACACCAACACATTCTGGTAGAAATTCGGACACTGAGTTTTATCGGAACATTCCCTGCGAAAAGTACAGAAGGTAAGTCGTTAATATATTTTTGTTGGCTGGCTGTACGCACATGTGTTGTATTAAGAGTACAACTGCTCCTGATATCAGTTTATCTGTGAACGTTACGGTGCTGTAAACGGAGCCACCTCGGAATCCATTTGTATGGACGAATGTGGCGGTGAGGCAAAGACTTGTTATCATCGTCCCGGAACTTCCTGCTCCTGAAGTCACAGATCTTGTGATAATATCGAATTTAGATAACTAGATATCTACACTTATAAATTATATTCTACACGCCCATCTTATACATCCACATACAGAAATCTTGAGAAAACACATATACACACCTATCACAATACAGACATGTTCATTTTTTACACTCACGCACATACACTTTTCACACACACTATCACACATTTACATACATTACATCTTACACTCACATACACACCTTGCACGCACACGCTTGCACCCACATACCCTGTACACAGCTTTCCATGCATTCCCAGGTACACACAGACACCCTACACATACATATACCTATACACACATACATATACATACACGCATATACTCCTAACACAAATTCACCCGAACACACACACATATCTTACACTTTCACCTAAATAAACTTATACACTTTTCACACACGCACACATATTAACGTACACCACACACACACACACTCACCTACCCCAATTATACATAATTACAGACAATTGCATAACTTATTATATGCACCTTACACACGCAGGTACATACACAAACATAAACTTATTTAGTTAGGATATGTGTGTATAGTTTTTGCTACCTATGATAGCCGCCATCCCGTAGACATCTGAGGTTGTGTCTTGCGAGTTGCCTAAAGCCATCCATACGCAACCAATTAATGATATGCAACTACCAAGTGTGAAAACTATCTGAAAGTACAAACAATTTTCATGCAATTGCATGATTCAAGGGCTGGTATATTTTCTATAAAACCTAAGGAAAATGTATTGATAGTATTTGGATCGCACTTTAGGTTACGTTCGTTCCTCTTTCTAATCATATCAGTTTTTTACCACTTTCCTGTATTCATAGTGCTTCCTGGGATAAACCTTGACGGGTTCTTAAAATTGATGATATCAGACCAAAATACTTATAAAATTGTATAAAGGCTCAAATTATATTAGAACAACGTGAAAGGTTCCAATTATAAGTTAATTTAAAGTCACCAAATCTTCTATAAAACTTTACCTTATCACCAAAAAACGCCGAACGATAATTAATCAAAATAGCAGTAAGAAACGAGGATGTAAAACACATCAGCGGCACACTGGCGACAGCGCCTCGTAAATTGCTGCCCTCTCTCGGCAAAGGGTCGTCACCGTTTCCAAAGCGCTCCTCCAAGTACAACGGCATGTAAATAAGATTGAGGACGGTGTAGAGCCTTGCAGACATATACCTGTAGTTTAGTCACGTATAAATTATGCAAATTTATGGGCATTATTCTCAGCAAATGTTGGTAATGTGTACAGTTAGTTGTCATTTTTCCCAATTTGCGCGATTTGTGGAAAAGCGGCGCCTTTCTAATAGTGTTTTGGCGCGCAGTGAGTCAGAGAGCGTTAGTCACTCACATGATAGAAACCTGATAAGTGACGAGCGACGTGAGGAAGTTTCTGCGCTTCCTGGATGCATCAGCTGCCTCCTCCACTATCCGGTGATGGGTCGATGTGCAAACTGCCGTGGGCCGGCCCATGCCACAGTAGAATATCAGCGAGCTGACGATGCCCACGCAGGTAATAATTAGGATGATTTCCTGCAAAATGGAAGTGAGCCAGTCTGTGGCGAGATGGAGATGGCGGGAAGTGATGGGCTGGTGTCGATTTGATTGCGATTTATTCGCAATTTATTGCAGTTGGCGTGCTGGCAGATGGTACGTGTATTCGGAGGAAGTGGCTAAGTACCTTGAACTTGGAGAAGTCTGCTGGGCCCAACTGAGGCATTGTTGTGCTGAGTGTGCTTCCGTTGCTGCGAAGTATCATCCATGTTATCAGATAGACGAATACGCTGCAGCATACAGATGCAGTGTATCTAAAATTTAAGTTTGCATGAATTAAGGCTAAAGAAATCTAGCTATCAAGGATGTTGGTTATGGTATAAAAGGTTTTTCGGTTATAAGACTTTTTATACTTAATGTGGTTGTGAAAGGTTAGGCTTATCTTGTATACAATATAAGTATATTGTTATAAGTTTTCTTAGGTGTGATGATTTAATTTAGTTGTTAGTTACATTGGTAGTCTTAGGTTATGGTAACCATAATTAGAAATGAGCAAAGGCGATATTGTTAATCTTGGGATATTAGAATTTACTGTTACATATTTTAATCTACCCGCCTGGATAGCCTAGTGGGAAGAATTTCGGCGTATCACGCAAGCGGACGGGGTAATTAGCAAAAAAGTCAGGTTTGCGTAAAAATATTAATTTTCACCTCTCACGAACTGCGACTATATTAGGAAGAGATATGCAGATTGTTAATAATCTTTACGAAATTCTTGATTGGTAGCCCCCACGTCTTCGTCTGACCAAACGTCTTTTCCAAGGAAGTTGCGCCTCAAAACTAACATTCAGATATTCCTGTATCCTCGTTACTTAATCTGCATGACATACTGAACTCCCCTCCCATTTTTCTCAGATGGTACCGTAGGCCACGATATCCTGTTATGAGTCACATGAAAATTTTCCTTGTAAGGCCGAGTATTTTTTGGTTGTCTCATACCAAGGGTATTTTCTCAGAGTTTACGTCTCTCTCACTCTCTCTCCTCATAGATGAATCTCCTTCATCCACTCATACTTCATCTCGTTCATTAATGGCGAGTTCACAAAAGGGTTATGGTCCTTGGGATCTGGAACTCACGTAATGGTAACTTCATTCTACTTAGTCGCTTGTCTCAAGTTGTTTCGTTATTTACACTGCGGCACAGCGGACACATATGGGTTTTTAAGAACCTTCAAAAGTAGCAGTCTATGTGAACAAATGCTTGACGGGATCAGTTTACTTAAGTGTGGTGACTTAAGTTTTCATAGTCTAATACTACGTGCATATTTTTAAGTATATCCAAAATTTGGAATAGTATAGTATTGATAAGTCTAGTTTAGATGTAAGTTTTGTTGTTTAGTGGTAGCCATATTCTCACAAGGTCAATCTAGTCAAGCTAGGTAGGCTATGGGCGACTGTCATTGTTCATTATAAATGTCATCCTTTCAAATTACTTGGATTAAATCAGAGAAAATATAAGATAGAGAAGCACATGTTATATTAGTGATCTGGAAACAAAATTGTTTAGTTCAACCCAATTTGTTAGATGGCGCTAGTGAGTAATCGGCTATATTCGGTTTTTCCGACCAGCGACGAGTTTTGAAATGTTAATAAACAGTTTCGTTTCATTTATTGCTTTGAATGACATAACCTTTTTGATTTTTATCTATTGGCATTTCTTAATTTACAATTGAATCTATCCTTAAAGAAAACTGCAACCTACATGCAAATTAAATAGTTCGGCTTCTTTCCCGAAATGTAAGTTTGCAACTGTAAGGCTGAATATAATTTCATTTTTCCAAACTACTAAAACCTTCAAGCTGGTTATCCTCTCAAAAAACAAATGCAAACTAGAGTCGAGGAAATGTTCCAGGACAGGCGAATAGATTTACATTTGATGATAATAATATGTAATATATTTTAAAATACAACTGTATTTCAAAAATTGTCTTTAAATTTAAAAATAGTATTTACAATTTTCAAATCAAATAGCACAAAGTGGCGCCACTCTTGATTTGCGGCTTGGGTTGAACTAAAATCGGTTGCAAATTTTACTGCATCACTTGTGTTACTATACATATGTATTATCCATGGATTAAATAATTGATCGAACTCTCCACAGTTGCACGTAGTTTACATTTATAGTACTTAGGTTACACTTGTTAGGTCATGAGAAGTTATTAGTTAATTATGATAGATTTATAGTTTTATTATAGTCTTCCAATGTTTCCAAGATTATAAAATAAAATAAAACGTCACAAAAGTCATTAAAGATTATTAGTTACTTGTGAATAATTACAACTAAATACCACTTTTTGTACAGAAATACATTCGAATTAACTTGAATAATATAAGCATAAACTGGGAAAAGCAGTAGTTACGCGTGAAAAGTTGCAGAAGAACGAGAAATACGTGCTTAATTCGAAATTACGCCTGCGCCGGTAATTGAAACATTGCACAAAACAAAATGTCACCAACGCAACACGGGAATAATAAGACAAGGAGGAAACTTGCGCAACTCTCACTTAAGCAACCGTTGAGTGGTTGAAAATAAACGTTGAAAGTTAGCTGCTTGCGTACGTAACGTGATTGAAAATGTTTTATATATATAGTTAGTTATAAGTGTCAATTTTCCTCGACGATGATGTGATGTACACAAGAAGTGGCTCTAGTTTAATGACGTTGGAACATTGCAATTGCGGAAGTGTATATATCATCAATAGTACGTGGCCCTGGGCACCCTCAGCGTTGCGCAATCCTTTGAATGTTTGATTAATTACTCCTACCTGCATGGGGATCGCTCTGCGAATGTATAATAACAGTCATCGACGAGCCGCGAGTGATAAAAAGCAATGTGAGTTATAACTGTCCTAATGGACGATGGATTATGAGTGAGGATGGAAGAGGATTAACGTTGATGATGGTTGAAGAGGAGGAAGATCCTAGTTATTCCTCCTTCCTTCATCGTACCTGATTGATGTCAGCTTAGCGCTATGTTGATTATCTTTTGCGATTTTCGTGATGATGGAGAGGTGAGAGATTTGCACGATGGCCCAACCGACTTGGAAGGAGATTACCAGAAGACCGTAGTAGAGGAGCGTTGACCAAGAAGTGGTTGGTGTCGAGGGTGCGTAGGAGAACATTGTGGTGAAACCGACTGCGACTAGGAAGGTTCCTGATACAAGATTCAAGATTAAGCCTGTGCTTTTTGTGAAAATGGTAATATGGTGAGTTGCCTGGTTAGAAAAACATAAGGG
>WSZQ02000004.1:2615114-2661058 GCA_019419845.2 Weissflogia rhopalogaster | reverse complement strand
GGTTGAATACCCCGTTAAAGAGCATGTATGTATAAGAATGTCATCACTCATCCTTAGACCTATTGTGCGAATGGTACCCCTTTGACGTCGGTCGTTTTTTCGCATAGCACGTAGTGTACAAATTTACTGTTTTGTTTCCCTAGCATCCTCGAAATTTGCATAGGAATAGGAGATGCGGTGCGGCGCGGCGCATTGAGAAACTGAGAACTGTATCGTGCAATCCGAGTTGCCATCTTCCGCAAATTCAACCCTCTCGGGATGTTCAAATACCGACACTGACAACGAAACAAGTACCCTTCGCTCAGCGTTTTGAAGATGCGGAAGAAGAGAAAGAGGGTGCGAATTCAACACGTTGCATTTGGAGACTTGAAATGCACTTGAAACATTTAGCGATTTGCATACGGAAATCGGATATCATGTGACATACCACATGAAAAAATACGCATAAATGTATATTCCTATCAGTTAGGAATCTGTTAACTATCTGTTGGATTAAAGAAATAGAAGAAGGATAATATGCAGTAAAAGAAAAATAGCAAGGCGATACGTACGAGTTTAGTTGGATGAAAATGATTTCGTTGTTTTAGGAAAGCAGTTTTTAAATTTTATTATTGAAGAAATAACATTTATCTGAATGTTGTTGCACTGAAATTAATTAATCGACGGGAAATGAAACATTTCTTTAGTTTACTGTTAAATTCATCAATATCTATTTTTTAATATTTTAAAAAGCGAAGAATAAAAGAAAAAGAAAAATAATATGTATTTATTATTTGAATCTCGGTACAATATTTCCTATTAATATCTGTTTATATCAACCTCCGAAACCAAATTAAAATAACATACGACAAACAATAAGTATGACTGTCAAACATTAAATAGAAACGGAAAATGTATAAAAAAATGGTATCGACATTTCAAAGCTAACGAATGATCGATTCTAAATATCAACTTTACATATCTACAACTTCTACCAACTTATGAAGTTGAATATTAATTAACATTGTATATGCCAAATAAATATATTTTACAGCCTTTAAGCTTTGAATTTAATCGAGAAAACTATATCGATATATTAACCAACAAATATTTACTTCTCCCAACTGTTTGACGTGTTTGCTCTCTTTTAATGATTTTAATGATGGTACATCCTAAAGAAAATGTTCTACTATATTGATTAATCACCGTATGGTGTTCTGGAGATGATGTTTCCGATCTGGTATTCCTTTAGGGGATGTTTTAATAAACGATTTTTTCTCCTTCTTCCCTCTCTTAGGACATCACAATCCGGAGGGATCCTGTCCTCTCAGCTGAAGAACGCCAACGGATTGGTAAGTGGGACGGGCATCGAGCTTACCCCACCGCTGAGCGGCGGTGCCGGGCAACTTGGGTCACAGGACATCCAGGGGTTATTCGTAAGCCAGCCGCACGTCGGCTATGCGCCGCACCAGCAGCAGCAGCAACAACAGCAGCAGCCGACCGCCCTTAGCGGCGCTCATCAACCGCTCCAGGTTGTCAAGCGCGAACCGGAGGACCTTAGCCATCATCGTCGACTCGTCGACAACGGCTCCCCCAGCCTTGATGGTTCTATTATTGTTAGTCGACCTCAACAACGTCACAAGGTAGGTTCTGATTTGCTAACCAATTCCGTTTTGGGGAAAATATAGACCATTTTAAGGCAAATTTAGACTAGTCTAGTATACATTTGTTCATTTTATGAACAAAATGAGTCAATATTTGTTGAAATTTGTCAATTTGTGTTAAAATAAGACAGTTTTAATATTATTTAGACAAGTTTTGGTAAGTTTTAGACAATTTTTAATAATATTTACAATATTTTTAGCAAAATTAGAACATGGCAACCATAATTAAGTGTCAAGGAGCCTGAAAAGTGGCAAAATCTGTTATTTTAGGGGTAAATTTAGATCATTCTAGTGTAAATTGGTTTATTTTTTGGTCAGATGAGTGAATATTTCTTGAAATTAGTCAATATTTGTTAGAATAAGACTAGTTTAATAAAATTTAGAGAGTTTTTGATAAATTACCATGTTCTAACATTTATCAAAAACCAGAATTAGCGTCAGGGACACTGAAAAGTGATAAAATTTACAGATTTGGGGAAAAGTTAGAGAATTTTCATGTAAATTTAGACCATTTCAATAAAATTTGTGTATCCTTTTGTCAAAATGAGTCAATATTTGCTAAAATTAGTCCGTTTTTGTTAAATTAAGGTCATTTTGATGAAATTTAGGCAAATTTTGGTAAAATTTTAGACAAATTTAATAAATTTTAGGCAAATTTAGTAAAACTTATTGACTATTTTAAGGTCAAAATCACTTCATTATTAAAATTAGTCCATTTTAATCAGAATTACTCAATGTAAGATGAGGGTACCACGACTTTTGGGTACTATTAGAGATCTCAAAAAGTGCTGAGAAGTGACAAAATGTGAAAAATATGAAAATTTTCCCATTAGGTAGTTCTGGTAGCTTCCGGAAGTAACAACTCAAGTGACCTCATCGTCGACGTGAATTCCATAAAAGACGAACACAACTGTGGACTGAATTCCCCACAGCACGGCTCTCGCTCTGTGAATGGGACACCCACATCGACGCACAGTAGCCTTCTTGCGGATGGTGCGAGCGGGCCTGGTATCGAGTTCATCGCTGCGGATGGCATCAAACCCCCAGCGATGTACGGCACCCAGATCTTCACGTCGATGAGTAATGCACATGGAGGTGGAAGTGGTACACCATCGCCGATCCCTTATACCACAGATCACACTGGACAGTATGTTCAGGCTGGCGTTGGCGGCACCGGTTACACTTCAAACATTGCGCGTTCTGGCAGTGCGACAGGGTTCTCGGTCTCGGAGCCATATTACCGAGAGTACTTTACAACAGTCACCTCGGGAGCCGGCACACCTGAACCTGTCTACTCGACGCAGTTGCGTCAGAGTCAAGTGGCGTACGGGGATGATACGGCTGCGAATGGTGGTACGACGTCGAGCTTCGTCGAACGGTATGTCCGACAATCGAGTGCGTATCACGGCAAAGGAGTTATCGCCGCTGCCACTGCTGCTGGACTTACGGTGGATTTGCCAAGTCCGGATAGTGGGATTGGGGCTGATGCTATCACGCCGAGGGATCAGAATACCATGCAGCAATCGTTTGATTACACCGAGTTATGTCAGAACAATTCTGGGCTGTTGGATCCGTTGACGTTGGGTGCGAGGAGCAATCCATCGCAGTCGCCTGGATCTCAGGCTAGTACGCGTAGTCGACCCTGGCATGATTTCGGACGACAAAATGATGCTGATAAGATTCAAATACCCAAAGTGTAAGTACAAAACAATTAAAAACAATTACCTTGTTCATTATAAACATTACCTTTTAACGTTTTGATCGTTGGGATACTCCTATTGATTCCACTGATTCGATTTGTTTACATAATCTTGCTGAGGAAACCTTGTTGAGGATTATAGTTTTCCCAGGGACTTAATTCCAATCTGGTCTTTCTATGAATGACAGGATAATGTGAAGCTTGTAGAATATTTCACTGCTTCAAGGTTCAAGGATGTGGACAATTTCTTCAGGGAAAACAGATTTATCATAGTGGTTCAATGCTCTCCATGATCCAAACTTCCTCGTACTGAACAGACTGAAGAATTCTTGAAATTCGGAAGAGCGGTATCATGACCTGGTTTACCGATTAAAGTTTACAGTTTATGTAATTCGTTGTATTTCATAATTAGGGCCGAAACTAGGTTAGGACCAATACTAGTTGTACAAATATGTCTAGACCCTCTAAAGAGATGCCCCATCGGCGTTCCACGGTGCTGCCTAGCATAGGCAACACCCCAGTATAAGCACTGCTAAATTCTCTCGTGGCACTCAGACGGAATAAAACACGTTTAAAACGTCTATTAACAACACAAACTTCCGCATCAACCATCAACACAAGCTCCCATTCAAACAATACCTATAATTTGTCAGCAACCCACATAACATCTTTGACAATCATAATTTCCTCCAAACTGCGATATAACAACTAATGGACGGAGAAGCATAATGTATTAATAAGGGAGATCAAAGTTACCCCCTATTTAGAAAGTGGTTAGAAGGTTTTAAAGGAGTTGAAGACTAATTTTACTAATCGTACGTATGGAATTGTTATCTAGATTCTCCCCAGTTGGCTTCAAGTACAACCTCGAAACCCCTATCTCAACATCACAACGTCGAGAAGATGACCGAATCACATACATCAACAAGGGACAGTTCTATGGGATTACCCTGGAGTATGTCCCGGACGCCGACAAGCCACTCAAATCCCAAACTGTCAAGGTAAGAGTTTCAAAATTACTATTCATCTCTCTGCTGGTTTTTAAAAGTTACCAAACGTTACCAAAGCAAACCAAAGGTTACCAAATGTTACAAAAAGTTACAAAAGAGTTACCAAAAGGTACCAAATGTTAATAAAGACAGAAATGACCACTTTCAAACAGTGACTACCTTAACTAACATGAAGTTATAGGTTATAATAAAAAGTACTACTCTAGACATGATATGAAAAAGGTACAGAATACTTTTTGAGAATCACTGTCATAGATGATGACAAACGAGTCGAGACAATTAATCGAAGAGCGAAACGCACACGCGCTCGCCGTGCGACGCGAATTAATTGCACGTAATTAGAGCCAGAGCAACGCGACGCGACGGGGCGATGGTTCGCTGGAAAACGCCACCGAACGTGATTAAATTTTTGCTACATATTTGTCACAGCACAGAGCGTCGGCCTGCTTCGCCTGCTTCTGCTGCTGCTGACAATCTGGTGTACCCGGTCTTACCATAACGGGCGCGGTCTGCCTGCAAAGAGAGCGCGCGCACGCAGACGGGCATAATGGGCGTTTTTTCGGCAAAAAACACCCAACCCCACCATCTTACCATCTCACAATCACCAACATACAAGATATGAGCGGTCGTCGTCGTCTGCTCGCAACACGCAACCGGACGCTCTCATTATTCCCTTGAAAAAGCGCCTGACGACGCAGCTCTAATGAGATTTATTCAACCAATTATACACCGGGGACGCAATTCGCATCCGTGCTCTCGCTAGTGCTACGCATGCGCAGTATCTCGCCGCATCGACCGTGATGATGCAATTTTGTATGAAAATCAATATTTTTACGCCAATTACGCGGCCATTAAACGCCGCGCATAAATAAATATAATGATACATATTCTCTACTCCGCTTGACTTCACTTCACATAGATGTGTAATTTAATTAAATACTTTCGTTACGTTCACTAATAAGCAAGTTTGCTATCATAAGCGGTAAACGGAAAAGAAGTTATCGTGAAATAATAGCTGGAAAACTTGGTTATGTTTTCATAGTTACATTGTTAGCATGACATGTCATTAAATCGATAGATGTTAAATTGCCTTGGTGACAACTGTCATTATGACAATGTTAACAAAATCAATGTGACATCCATTGTCAAACTGTTGACAAGATGTAGACCATTTAGATCTATTGACTAGGCAGCCAACATAACTTGAAGAAAAATACATCTAACGATGTTGTGCTTATTATCTTTACGGTTTGAATAGTCGTGTTGTTGCTATTAGATGCGTTTAAATCGATTCATGTTATGTTGCAATGGTGTCATATGATGTTATTACGACGTTAACAAAATAATCTGTGACATTTGCTGTCAAACGATTAACTATATCTAAAAGATCTAGATTTATTAACTAGGCAACCAACATAGCATGAAAAGAAATACAACTGTTTTTGACTGACATTTTGGATTAATTGCACGTAATTATGTTCCAAATGTATGCGTAAGTTATGTAACTTGTTTGAAATTGGTAGATTATCAATATTTAAATTAGTAGCTACGAAACAATGTTATTTCAATTGTTACTATGGCAACAAGTAGTTTAAGTACTTTTCAACCAACACATATTAAAACACATTTACAGGAATTTGCTAAAACACTTTTGGTTGTTAACAAATAAGCACCGTCCATAAAAAGACAAAATAAAACAATAAAATATGCATAGATAGTAATTAACATAACATGTTTATTAATATATATGTGAAGTTATCATTGTAACATCAAACATTAACAATTATGTATAGTTCGCTAAATTCAGCATAGGTTTTGACTATAAGCATCCAAAACTACACATTTTCGAGTACTGACGAAAATATACGGTATGTACCGTTGACACTACTCCAAAATTTATATTAGATTAATTTTAGTTTTTGATGCGTAACTAGTAAAAAAGGCAACAATGCAGTGCTGTTGCCTTTGCAACCAACTAAACAATCTTCTAAAATGTATATGGTTAACCAAAATATTGTTTCCGAGAACATAAAGTTGCATAATTAATTTCCTTCGTACGATTCTTTACTCCCAACTTATGATAATTTCTTTGTTACAGAGTATTGTAATGCTGATGTTCCGCGAGGAAAAGTCACCAGAGGACGAGATCAAGGCATGGCAATTCTGGCACGGCCGACAACACTCTGTAAAGCAGCGCATCCTCGACGCAGGTGTGTAAACCCGAAAATAAAACCGACAATTCCCGTCGCGAGGCGTGCAATAAACACGCCAACAAGATGGCCGCAACTGCGCCATCTTGTTAAACGCCAATTTGTATATAATCTGCGCATATTGCTCATCCATTATCATTGAATGTGCAACCATTCGCGTTTGTAGCGCCTCTCGAATGACATTTTTTCATCATTCCCAAACACGGGACCATGCAAAATACATATTTTACACATATGTATTATGCATGTGTACGTATGCCCAAAGGTCAGGCAATTTACAAGATGTGCGAATCGCCCACGCATTGCATTGTCGCGCAAACAAGTACCTGCGTAGAGACGCAGGTTATTTACACCGTCGCGTATATATTTTTCTGCTAAATAATTAACGAACCTTGGGTTACTTGGTGTGGCCCTATGGTGTTTGTATGTTTGTGTCTCCTCAGGTACATTGGTACCACATTAATTTATGATAAGTACGCATGCGCAATGCGCGAGTCAATGGCGGCGCTAATGGCGTCGTAATTTGTAGCGTGGCGTAATTGCATGCTTGTTAATTATGACTCCTCGCCGCTCGCGAACAATTTGTCGATTGTAATTATTTTACAATGTTTGCGACCGAGGATTACTTATATTGTTTATTTCTGTTGGTATAGATACGAAAAACAGCGCTGGTCTCGTCGGATGTATTGAGGAAGTCGCTCACAATGCGATTGCTGTCTACTGGAATCCGCTAGAGAGCGCCGCTAAGGTATGCAACCAAACATACAGTTTTTGTGCTCTGTCAGAGTCGGTTATTAAGGTTATGTTCATTGTTTTAGATTAATATTGCCGTTCAGTGCCTTAGTACGGATTTTAGCAGTCAGAAGGGTGTTAAGGGTTTACCACTGCATCTACAAATCGACACCTATGAAGATCCAAGGGATGCGACGATTGCTCATCGTGGCTATTGCCAAATTAAAGTGTTTTGTGATAAGGTATTTCGATTATTTTAAATTTTTTACTGTTAATCGAATTTATCCTAACATAACCTAATGCGACTAAACCCATATACTAATCAAACCTGATTTTAGCGTATGTAATACTTTAAATCCATAAATAATTAAAATGAATGTTTTTTGTATGTTCAGGGAGCGGAACGTAAAACGCGAGATGAAGAACGTCGCGCCGCCAAGCGGAAAATGACAGCAACAGGCCGTAAAAAGTTGGATGAATTGTACCACCCTGTTTGCGAACGTTCTGAATTCTACGCTATGAGTGATCTTGGAAAACCACCAGTCTTTTTCTCACCTGCTGAAGACATTGATAAGGTACGTATGACACCTTATCACACCATAGCCTCAACTTTTTCCTATTTTTAACCTGCAAACTCCATTTCTAACCTCCAAAGCCTATTTTTAACCTGAAAATGTTATTTCTAACATCAAAACTATTTCAGTTAACATCGATGGAATTACAAGGCTTTTATGGCCATGATGCGGACGGTAGTCTCGGTGGATCGGTGCATGCCGACGTGAAAGCCGCCTCTCCGTTCCTCCTGCACACGGCAGCGAAACCACCCGTCACGCCAACCCTAAAATTCCACAATCATTTCCCTCCCGATTCGGAGAAGAAGGACGGCATCCTCGATGCGACGGGCGGCACCATGAGCTCCGAGAGCGGGGTGTTTGCACCGCCGCCACTCAAGCGTGCCAAACTACTCGCCGCCGCCAGCAACAATGTAGCGCCACCTATGGTCTCGTCTCACCCCCAGCAGCCGCCGCTCAACGAGCGCGTCATGCTGTACGTGCGCCAGGAAGTTGACGATGTCTACACCGCCCTCCACGTAGTGCCGCCGACGACGATCGGCCTGCTCAATGCCGTAAGTCATATCTAACCTCACTTAATCTAATCAATTAATAATTGACAGGCAGGCTTTAAACACGCTTTGTTGCTTCTTTGTCTCGTTTTTTTTTGATTTGCATGGATGTGGATGTACTGGGCTTTTTACATTTTATTTATTTAATTTGTCATATCATGTATTTACATTTTTTTGGTTCGATGACACACTAAAACTCGTCTAAGGATACACGATGGCATGTAAACGCGTTATTAAACGATTAAAATTAATTTAAAAAATATTAATCATACATTACAACATCGATAAAGCTAAAATTTGAAATTATTTTGATAAGGTTGACTATAGGCAACACTAATAACCAAGATGATGAAAGTGTGCTATATTTGACGAGAGGGAGACTGCGAAATTTAAATTTTATAGATTGCTTATGAAAGAAAGGCCAAAATAATTTATCGAAGTTCTAATGTAACATCGTCATCCAACATTAATCAATCATTCATTCAAAAAAAAGCTCAGTACTTCTTCTAAATCAGACAGAAAATTCTCAAAAGCATTGAAATTCTTCATTTCTCGCTTTCTTTTTGTATATTTCGACATAAATTTTTTGGAGAGAAAACAATTAACGCTGTTTTCTTATTTTGCAGATTGAGAATAAGTACAAAATTTCTGCTTCGAACATAAATAACTTGTATCGCAAAAACAAAAAAGGGTAAGTGTGATTAACAAAAATAATTCAAAAACATAAGCATACAATAATAACCAACACCTCACTATCATGCGACTAACTTAACCTAAAATGCCCTTAACCTATAAACATTGGTGTGCTTTGTGTGTTGCCTACTACTACTCTGCATTAATATTCACAACTTATTTGGTTTATTTTTTTAGCATAACGGCCAAGATTGACGACGACATGCTGGCGTACTACTGCAACGAAGACATGTTCCTGCTGGAGCTGAAGGCCGTCGACGAGGACCTCTTCGACATCACCTTCGTGGAGGTGGAGCTCTGACCCGTACTCTCTACCCTGTTGTGATTTGTTTATTATTTTTTGGACGCTCGCGGCGACGCTCATTATCATTTATTTTCGATTGACAATTTTTATGTTTATTACACAGCACGCGGCCCAAACTTAATTATCTGGTAGATTATGATATTAGCAAGCGAAAGAAAGAGAAAACGAGCAAAGGGAACGTTTTTCGCTTCGATCGATCGCAGGTCATTTGTTCTTTGTTTTATTTGAGTTTTATTTTTTATTAATGGATTGTGCTTATCGTTATTCGCGCAAGCCCACGTGGTGGGCCGGCCCACTTGTGATCGATGCAAAGTTATTTGGAAGGAAAAATGAAAAGATGATGGATGTAAAGGACGTATATCTCTATATTTGCATATACATACAATTTATACATATTATATTTAGCATTCAATGTGAAACGAAATGGGAGAAAGCAGAAGGAACATAACAGAACGTGGAAAGGAACGTGTCATATCATGTTTTAATTGATCTCGGACAGTGATGATCGATTTTATTTGTGGAATTGTAAATTAATTTTTATTCCGATGGACGAAAGGCGTAATTGCGAAGAGAAACGCATCACTCGTTAGGTTATATACGTTGAACTTATTATATTCGTTGTTAAAATGGCGTCGACATATTTAAACAGAATAATTTTGAAAAGATGTAATAAATTGTTTTTAAAAAAAGGCGTACAATGTAAAGAAAAACGCTTATTGCTGTCGAAGTATCCATTTTTTGTGTACATAATCAAAGAGAATTAAGAATCATCATGCCATATATATGTTAGTTATATATATTTTATATATAGATGTTTAATTAACGTAATTAGAGTAGCGTTTACACATGCATCTCGTCCAGCCATTCATACTAGTACATTCCCCACACATTGTTGCAAGTAATTTGAGACAATCGCCACATTTACGCACAGAAAGACAAAAGTTTTTGTTTGTTTGTAATCATTTTCAAGTGAAAAGCACGTAAAAAATCGAAACGTACCTGAATTTATTGTAAAATTAACATTTAACAACGTCCAGAGTCACATTACATGCCTTCAATGTGGATAAAGTGCCTTTGTAGGTTAAGTACATAACCTATAACCATTGATATCAGGCGTATTGTGTGCCTTTGCGGACATACATCGACTTTTTTTGGGGCCCCCCTGACTGAAATGATATTTGTCATAGCTGGTTGAAACACCACGCTGAGATACTCGTAAAAAGCATTCGCAAGGCTGGCGTATGTCCTCGGCCGTGCTGGAAATGCGCGTAGACCCGACAGCTCTCTATTTGCATGCCCATTCGTCTGCCAACTATTAGGTTAGAATATTAGTGCGTCACGCCTGGACGTGGCACGCTGATTACAAACATTCGCAATATAAATTATAAGCGCCTTAGGTAGTAGTAGCTATTGAAAAATTGTATTTTTTAATTCATTTTCTAAAATAAAGTATCAAGAAAAACATTGTCATATTTGTATAACTGTATAAATGTTTTTTAAACACTCAGTATAAACATATTTTCAACATTTTGATAGTCACTGTTTTTAAAACAAAATGCAGATTACAGTGACCTCTATTGTTAAATCAACGTACTATATCTGAAAACAATTATTTAGGTTATGTTCAATCAGATGTTCACTTGTTTTACAACAAAGTTTGTAATATAAAGTTAATCGTAAGTGCCAAGTACAAGCAGTATCAAGATTATTCAACACGGTAAGTCGTTAAAAACGCAATAAAAATGTATATTAATTGAATATTTAATAGATGCAACCAAACTATGAAGTTCCAATAATTCCTCACAATTTAAGACGTGAGGAAACAATCGTCCAAATAGCTGAAGCCCTTCAATATCTATCGGACGTTTCCACAGATATATTCAAGCGAATAGATGCGAGAATCACCCAGAATAAAACGCAAGTACAAAATATATCCGACCGTATTACAACGGCTAGCAATAAATTGAATAAACTTGCTGGTGCAAAGAAAGCCACACAAGTTTTTTCCAGTTGTAAATACCCCGGCGAGAATGTGAATAGACCGTACAAGTCTATCTTTGACAGTAAAACCATCTTACCAGTGGAGAAATTTGATTACGAATATAGAACCACACAGAGTAATGAAGAACAACTTGAAGCCCTACAATTTTACTATGTTAATATAAAAGGGAAGTCTGAGAAGCATAAGAATCAAGGACTTGGTGATCCTTCGAATGAATTGGAGACTATTAATGATCTGCTTTTGTTTAATACTGGGCGGAATGCATACAGTAAAGAGGAAAGTCATGACAAGTTGAATAATAGTGTGTTAAATGCGAGCAGAAAAGGAAAGGATGACTCAGAAGTTGATATAGGTGCTGCACCTTTTTCGATTTCCCAAGGAGGTATGGGTGTGCCCAGGACGATTGGGGAGAAATATTTCTATTCGCCACATTTGGGTGATGTACCAACGATTGACGTGCCTTTGGATTTGCCTGATTTACCGGGAATTGCGGATGATTTGCGTTATCAAATTGAGAAAGAACCGAATATTGCTCCGTCTGTGTCGATCGTCAACCCACAGCTATCGAGTGTCATTCCGGATCTACCCGAAATTGAAGATGTTTCTGATGAACATGTGGGAAGTACCGTCCTGCAGAGTATGCAAAATGGAACTGTACTAACGCCACCATCGCCGGCTGCAAGTATTACAACTGTTACAACACCATCTATCGAAGTAGTTGTACAAACGAATATACCAAGTGTACCAGCAACTTCTACACCTTCAGAAATTGCTAAGCCAGAAGTTATTTCGACCAACCAACCTTCTACGAGCAAAGTAACTCAACCGACCCCAAGTGGTGATAATGCCAGGGCCAATTTGATGGAAGCGATTCGTAATGCTGCAGGTGGAAAGAACTTAAAACGTAAAACAGAATCGACACAGGTTAAGAACCAACCGCCATCGGTGAGTTTTATTTTATAACCATTTTTTGTCAATTACGTTAATAATTGTTTAATTGATAGACTGGTGATTTAATGGCTGATCTTCACGCCAAGCTTTCAATGCGACGCAAAGGAATCTCTGGAAATAAGGCAGATAATCCCACAGCGATGGATAAAATCTCGGATATGATACCACCGCCTCCGACTACACACTCTGATGTTTCCGAGTCGGCAGAGGACGAAGACTGGGATGACTAGTTTAATGCCTAATTCACAATTACGTGCGTAACCTAGAAATAATAACATTTATCGTAAACCTAATTTTAAGTAAACTAATCTTAATTGGTTAAGTTTATTACGTATTCGTGAAAGCGTGAAATGCAAAGCAAATGTACGTCGTAATTAACGTTAAAGTAACGACTGTGTAAATTTGCGTAACTTTACGACCAGATGCGTTGAATGTTATCAATTTATACACCAATAACGGGAGAGTATATATTTTTGTTGAAAATTTATGGTGTGGAATATAATTGCATTTGTTTTGTTAACGCTCAAGGTTTTTGTTTTAAAGTAGTTGTTTTTAGTCGTTATCTTTTGACATATGGGAATGTAAATTACTTTGCACTAAAATTTCACTTATTTACATGTTTCACGAAGAATTATAGATTTTAGAGGATATTATTCTGAATGTCAAATATTTTCGAATGAAAAGTGGCAAGAAATGTGGTTAATATGTTAGTATTTAGAGCAGGAATTTTTTTAATAGCGGCTTCACGAGATTATGTAAGGTCGAGGAGCCCTACTCGAAGAGCTTTGATAACTTAATTAGCAGAGTAAGTTCGATACGCCAACAAGTTTCGACGAAAAACAACAAATTAAGGCGTCCGTCAAACAGCCGAGGTCGCGTCGCTTCGCTTGGTAGTTTTCTTTGTCTGACTAGTATATTAAAATAAGTATGTGGCGGTCCATACCATAGATTAATATGTTTTCATCAACTCTGCAAATCTTTCAAACCTGCACATCTGTTTCTACTCTTTGCATGCAATCCAAGCGCAGGTATATCTTTCTCTTCGACCCTGGCGCCCTTTCTCTGTCTTACTTACACTATCGCTCTTTTTTTTCTTCTCGGGGACTTAGTTTTCTGCTATCATACACGCAACATCGCTGTTCCCTTCGACTTTTTGACAAGAATCTAGTCATTCACGGTTAGTTTCTGAAAACTAAAGAATACTCAAAATTTAATTGAGTATTGTTTTGATTTAATCTATAATAATAGTAAAAGTGTTTATGTTTACAGGATGTACTTATTTCTGATAAGTACACATTAATCCTTAACGACAAATTATTATGATACTGATAATTTGGCATAAAGTAAAGTTGATTTTTTTTAATTCCTAAAAAAATAAACATCGAATGCAACAATATAGATACAAAACAATAGAACGCTATATTGGTCTTTGAAACTGGATGCAATAAAACTGGTTTCTCTCAACGCTACAGCAGGTGACACTGAGCATGAACTGCGCAAATTGAAAGCGCGCAGAGTTTGCTTATGATTACCTACCTAGTTGGTACCAATTCGTCTACGCCAGTGGCGCCATCATTAAGCTATCGGTTCACCGGTATATTCAATTCTTCCTGAAGAAAAAGGATACTTAAATGGACGAAAAGTATGCAAATGCCTACCCCTAAAGTTGAAAGATTAAATAAACATCATCAGCCTACAAATAATGCCAAATTAAGGTCCTCCTAGTTTTAGTGACGCCACTGCGTTTACCTCTCTATCTCTCTCTCCTCATGGTACCAACAACAACAACAGGTAACCAGCAGCAAACAGGTAACATCGTGCTCTCGACACGCCAGTTGCGGTCGCGTGCGCACCGTGATCGCGTCGTGACGTCCACGAAACGCCTCCACAGCCGGGCTTTCGGCGCGAGCGCGCCTTTTGACGATCGATAGGAGGCAGCGGCGAAGGCGGCAGACGGACACACGTACTCAGGCCGCGCCGCCGTCGACGGGACAGCAGATTGCAACCGCCTCAGCATGGAGGCGTACCACCTGTGCATCGTGCTGGTCCTCATCGGCCTCGGATGGCGCGATGCAGCCGCCTACGATGCGAAGAAGTTTGCTGTCTACATGCCTCATGTCAATCCGTTTAGGGTGAGTGATTTCATTCTTATTTAATAATTTAATATTATTTACCATTTTATTTCGTATTCAAATCGTGTTTTCCTCCTGAATTATTAATGAATGACTACGGAGAGTGAAGAAGTATTGTTTGATGATGGAGGTCGGCAAGATGTGGTGGGAGATTGCAGTGGAAGGCTTTTGACCTTTTACTTTTAACTTTTACTGATCAATTATCCAACATTTATTTTATACATTTTTGCTTTAAAAATTGACTTGCAATCCTATTAAATTATCTTATTATACTTGTTAAAGTATCTATAACAAAAATCTAACAATAAATGTTTAAATAATCTTGTTAAATATATTCAAGGTTAGTTACAGTATTAACAATAACTGTAAATTTGAGTCACACTATCTCACACACAAATATCACAAATGGTACCATATGGTTGGTAATCACAGTACATTGGGTAATTTTTGTGATGCGCTAATATAATCATCGAAATTTCCCCGTATTGCATCACATAGTGTTTATTTTGATGTCACCTTTCCCGAGTATAATTCTAACGCTTCTTTTTTATCCAGTGTGTCACAAATTGTGTGGTAATTTCACACATGGTGATTATTTAGGTGCGCTTGTCGCATAATTTAACAAACATTAAATTGGAAAATTTATGTTTTCTTATATGTGAGCAGAGAAACATACTGATTAAAATTTGACATTTGGAATTTCGTTAATGCATATTTGTATGATAACATATGTATATGATAATGTAAATGATAAGATTTTATCGTTGATACTTGGAAATTTACTTGTATTTAGTATATTGAGTGAAATGTGCCGTTTGTTCATTATAGATGCATTGTTATCTTTCGAATACTTGATAGGATTGAAATTAATTGCAAAGTAGTTTTGAATTTATAGTGAGGAGGACGTTTACGCATTGCCCGACTTGGATTTGAATGAACGTTAACCATCTAGTTGTGGGCACGCGGCTGGCTGGTACTGTCGTGTGCGATTTTCATCTGCGGTTCTCAACTTGTGACATGAATCTGTTAGCTGTTACCCCCTACTCTCAATCAAACATTATAGAGTAAGTATTCCACCACCCCACGCGGCGGGACGGTAGGCATGCTCTATACTGTTAGTTGAGAGACCAAAACACCTTACGATACATTTTCTGTGTAACCACCCATGGGTCAATACAACTTCTAAAAGACTCCTAACCAAATCATAACCTGACCTGACCCTACCCTACCCGATTCATGTCTCATTTAAAATGCAATTGAAAATAAATATCAGTGTCGCAGATTGAGAATCACTGTTTTAAATCGTGCGAATGACACTTGTGTGTCACAACTAGATGTGAGTCTTACCCTTGGCTAATTATTAAAAAAATATAACGTGGCGCCACAAAAGTAGTTTTCTCAAAGGCTTAGGCGTCGTTCACACCGGCGGCTTCGGCTTTGAACTTCTATGCCTACCCTTGTGTAACGAATGTAGTTAAAAAGAGATAGTGTTGCAAGTTTGCTCCAAGCCAGGGTAATTAAACTGGTCGGGCATCACAAACTTTTACAAGCGTTGTGAAGATAACGAATCTTCCTAAGAAAAAAATAGGTAAATGAAATGGAGAAAAAACATGAATCATTAATCCGTCAACGGTATAAACGTGGGCGCACCAAAGCCGACGGGTGGGTGCCACCGAATTGCGAAGCCGGAGCGCGCTCGCTGTGTGAACGCATGGGGCTTCGAAATTCGAAGCGACGCGACGCCGCCGGTGTGACAGTCCCCTTAATAACAAAAGAACTCCACTGTAAAATCATCTGAAATGAAATCAAACAAAAGTGAATAACAAATTGTAATAATAGAATTTTTAAAAATAATGTGTTTAGAAATAACACGATTTCTTGTAACGATTATTTCTAAATATAACAGTTTGATTTGTTAATATTCGATAAGTGGATTGTGAATAAATTGTAATAACCTTTATTGATTGAACCATCAGCTATGGTTGTTCTGGGTTCTTGAAATGTCAAGGGGTGACAGGTGATATTTGCATCGATTTTCAGCGAATTTACAACGTGGGCGGCTGCTTTTGGCAAAACATTTCTGTGGTAGTAAATGCGTGGGATACGAGTATAACAGATTTCATTGAGCACTGATACATCACAAATAGGATATTGTAAAACACGAGCCGTAATAATATGTCGTTAAATTTTCAAGTCGTGGAATTGATTAAATGAACAATGACTTTTACGCAAATAAGATTTCTACGATTGAACGAACGATAAACGATGTGTAAAATTAAATATTTACTTAAATGTGCTATCGTTTTAGGTTAAGTTCCTTTTCAACTCAATTAGGTTAAGTTACATGTATCTATATCTATAGAAAGTAATATTAATAACTAGACTTTTAATTAATTATACAAATTGCAAGAGAAAAGTAACGGAAAGTCAACATGAAATTAATTAATTGTATTGTTTCAGGAAGAATTATACTTATGCACGCCAGTAAAAGTTGTCCCAAACAAAAGTTTCTACATCGGTAAGTTTCTCTTTCAATTCTTTTCTTTGTTGCTCGGGCTGATGTAATAAAACTCGTATTTGTCTGTTTTCAGTGGGATTTGAGCCAAACGCGACAATGAATACGGTACACCACATGATTTTATTCGGTTGTTCGGAACCTGGGACGACGGAACCTTACTGGTAAGTTTTTAACTTTTAGAAAATCCAACAAAGTAGGTCAAACATTAAGTCATTTAAACTTACATCAAACAAGGATTAACAGTTTTAATGCAAGTTTCATTTCGGGATTTGACAACTTAGAAGTAATCTTTAATAAATTAAGGTTAAATTATTTCAATCCTTCAGATTTTGATGAAAAATCAATCTGAAGGATTGAAATAATCTTTCAAAGATATTATGTGAGGGGTTATGAGATGATCTTTTAATATTTTAGGGATTGTGGAGAAATGGCGGCTTCAACACACGACAACAGTTTACGAAGAGGCAATCCCTGTCGAGCAGGGTCACATGTTAGTATTGATTCAAACTTGATTTAATGAAACATAACCAATTTTTAAGTATAGGTTGTATACGCATGGGCACGAAATGCAGAAGCCCTAAGTCTTCCGGAAGATGTCGGTTTCCAAATTGGGGAGAACACGGAGATCGCATACCTCGTCCTGCAAGTTCATTACGCTCACAAATTCCCGAAGGAGGTTATTGATAGTTCTGGAGTGAATCTAATCTACACTGAAACACCGTGAGTGGCTTGTATAAATAAAGCTGGAGGGAAGGCGTAGTCTAATCGTGTTTGTGTAATCCTAGTCAAAAGAAACTCGCCGGCGTCCTGTTGTTGGCCAGCGGCGGCACGATCCCAGCGAATAGCATCACGTACATGGAGACGGACTGTAGAATCGATGAGGATAAGGTGATCCATCCGTTCGCGTACCGGACACACACGCACTCGTTGGGTAGGGTCGTGAGCGGTTATCGTGTGCGACAGGACGACTTTGATAGGGAGGAGTGGACGTTGCTGGGGAAACGAGATCCGCTGACGCCACAAATGTTTTATCCGACCAACAGCACTGAACCGATTCGACGGGGTGATATCGTTGCTGCTAGATGCACGATGGAGAGTCATCGGGATGTTGATACTACTGTTGGGTAAGTGAAATAAGAGTTTATTAAATTATTATTATGTTAACCTAGTTAAAGTTCGTTAAAGTCGTTTTAATTTTCTAAACTTTTTTTTTGTTCCTTTTCTCCACTGCTACACAGTTTTGCCTGCCTATAATTAGGCTTGTTTTTAAATCGAATTTTGGGGGGATCAGTCCCGTGTTTTCCTCGTTTTGCTTGTTCATATTTTGGGTGTTGCGATTTTCCACATTTTCCGGTCGTGTGCTAGTTCCTTCCAGTTGTTTATCCCTGCCTCTTTTAGATCCTTTTCTACCTCATCTAACCATCTGTTCTTTGGTCTCTCTCGTCCTCTCTTCGATTTTGGAAACCAGTTCATAATTTGCTTAGCTGATCATCCTCCATCATGCCCTAGCCATTCTGCTCTTCTTTACTTTATTTTTCGGAATACCAAGTCATTTTCAAGTTTCTCTTATATTTCTTTGGACTAAACTTTACACATTTCTAAACATATTTAAATATTTCAGACCGACAAATAAAGATGAAATGTGCAATTTTTATCTAATGTACTACGTGGAGAACGACAAACCATTGCAACAGCGTTTCTGCTGGAGGGAAGGACCGCCACGTTACTATTGGTATCGACAAAACAACTTCCTAAGCATCCCTGAAGATGCATCGTCTTTGTAAAAACCCTTAAAACTTGACAAAACGACCAACTTATCGAAAAAAGACGAACCCCTGACATAACCTCAAACTAAACGAGGTTAACTATCAATCAATTCTTTTCCTTGATTAGTACAAATTGAAATTGGAAACTGCACAAATTTCTGCGCCGGATATTTTCTCATGTGTTATTTTCTGATAGATTTTATCCCGGTTTATGAGGTTTGAAAGAGTTTATGTCAAATTGGGACGAGTATAGAAACAAGTATTTTTCTAACTGCGAATTGAGAGACAAACATGTTTATTTTTATGAGTGGATATTAATTAATGACCTGCGTGCTAGTCCTAATTGTAAGCATGTACTTGATGTACATAGAAATTACCAAACTTCATTTATTGACAAAACATAACCAAACTTAGAATCCTTAAAAAATGACAAAAATCCGTCAATAAAATGACTCTCAGAAGATGTCATTCATATCTGCCACATTTGTGGCGTACTTGTCTATCTACTGAAACGAAAACACAAAGAAAGGTAAATTAAATATCAAATTGAGGACGAGATTGCTGCAAAATGAGACTGATTTACACAGTGAATCTTCAACTTTCTGGGGGCTATTGTATGTTAACCAGTATTTCAACTATCTATTAATGACCGGTACACTGACCACATTGCGAATGAGTCATATCCTAACAAGACTATGAATACATCTACTTACATACTATACACGAGACCGATTTTCAGAGTTAATTTGTTACATAATTGCATTATTAGGATGTACAAACATGTTTTACACTAATTTATTGACAATCTATTTTCGGACATTCCCTTTTTTCTTGATTATTGATGGCATTAATCTGTAGATAGTCTAATTATATGAATATGATGGCACTTGTAAGATTTGACAATGAGATAATTGTATAATTTATGTTGTATGCATATGATTGTATTTATTTTACCCTAAAATGATGTTTTTTGTCAAAATCTGTCAAGTTAGCCTTGCCTATTTTTGGTGTAATAGATATTCAAAACAGATTTCCGATGAGAGAGTGGTTAATATGAAAGGGGACAGCATTTTAAATCAGAAAATGCAAAAGCATTTTCAAAACGATTTTTTTTATTTTCGAGAGAATTGAGTTTAAAATTCATGCATTTAAACAATTGTTATTTACTCGAAAACTTAAACGTTTTCAGGATGTTTTTCGATTTACTCATAATGGAGAATGCTATCCTCTTTTATTAGACACCATTTTTAGCTTGTTGGGAGTCACTATTTCTTTTTGTCAGGTATCTTTTCAGGGACGACTGCGGCGGCTCGGACGCGGATGCCGACGAACAGACGGATGGACGCAGCGCAACACGTTGTGCAACTGGTGCTCGATATTAGGTGAAAAACAGAGGTGCAGAAACCGTAGTGTTGGTCTGGTGGCAAGGACGTGCGCGTTCTGTTTAGCCGCGGCGGGTTCTAATCTAACCGTCTGCGGAGAAAATATCTATTTTTTCATATATTTTAGCATAAACATTAGGCATTAAACACCCACAACAATAAACAATGCAACAAAACAAACGTAGCAACCAATTCTTTTCATCCCATATTTATTTCAATTTATATTACAAGTGGAATGCTACAAATTACTTCCGTTTATGAAAACACTCTCAGTTTAACAAATTACATCCGTCTTTATTATTATTATAATTATGCTCTTTTATCTTTGTTGTTGTTCACCCAAAAAAAGAAGACAACAGAGATTTGCGTGCGAGTGCTCTCGTCGTACATTCAGCTAAGAATTCGCCACGAATTAAATTTAAAAAAAAAATACATCTGTCCGTTTCATCCACCTAACAACAATCGACACATTTTGATGAAAAGTAAAAGAAAAAAAAATAGAATCACGTCTTACAACTAAACTAAATAAACAAGCATAGTAACGCTATAAATGATCCCCACTAATATTACAAATATCCTGTGTACAAAAACCTCGTTTTTTTTTGTCTAGCTCCAACAAATGCTAATGAAAACGATTCGCAATTCACATTTCGTCATAATCTACGAGAAAAAAAAAACGATTGCAGAAATAGAATAAGAAATAAACATTCAATCCGAGGTAACACGCTCGCAAAAAAAGAAAAACATCGGCGCACAACTAATACATTTATCATCTAGTTTTACTTAGTTTAAAACCCATAGAATTAGTTCATACACAGCTTTTTGTTATTTTTCTTGGTTTTTGTTTCGAAAAAGATTCCAGTGCACCACTAAACATAGAAAAAATTTATTACTGTTTGCCTTTTTTATATATTTTCCGTTTTTTTTTTTTCAGCTTTCGGTTAGTGAGAAACGGGGGGTAGCGTATTTTAAGAGGTAAGAATGTGTTTAGTATTGTACAATCTTAACAAGCTTAGTCAGAAACTTATAAGAAATGTTTTCTGCCTTTGCAAATTGTCATTATATGATCCTACTTTACATAATGGTTTCCTTTAGAAAATATTCTTTCTAGATTATCTTGTTTGTGAGGTTAACATTTCTTTGTCAATAGTTACGTTATTTTGTTAGGGAGGTTATGTAGTAGGTGTTATAGGTACGTTTGTTTCAATAGTTGCGAACCGCCTGTTATTCGCTACGCCGCCGTTGTTGTCCCCTCAAAGGTGTCGCCACCCCCCGTTGTCACCGCCGCCGACGGGCCGACGTTCGAAAGTCGCGCTGTAACACCTACACCTGCGCTGCTGACTGCTTGCTTGCTTGCGTTTTGGCATTATTGTTGGGCGCAGTCGGGCGAGGTTAGCTCATCGAGAGCTGGCCGAGCGCGAGCAGCCGCTCCACCGCCGCGTTGATGTCGCCAAAGGTGGCGATCAGCGCCTGCAGGTTCGCCTCGCGATTCACAAAGCCCATCGCGGCGAGCTGCTCCAGCTGCGCCTGGTAGCGCGTCTCCGGCGGTGAGTCGTCTCGCTGGCCTGCCATATCTGCTACCATTCTAGCCATAAACTACAAAAATTATGACTAGGTTAGGTTTGCCGACAATTTTTAGGTTAATCTAGGATATTTCCAGGTTATGTGATTTAAAATATATGAAAACCATGGAAATGAATACAAATATTAAAAAAACAAACATAAAATGATAAAAATTTAACATACCTCAGAAAAAACATTTGGATTAGGGGCAGCTCCACCAGCAGGATTCGCACCAGTCGCGGGCGTGGGCGTAGTAGCCCCAGGCGTCGCCCCTCCACCACCACCACTTCCAAGGCCGACAATAGGCGGTGGCGGCGTGCCTAGCGTGTTCATCAGATTTGGCGCGACCGCACGCAGTGATTCCATGCCTTGCTGGATCTGCATAATCGCATTCAGCGCCTGCGGATTGCCGATGAGGCTCTGCATCTCTGGATTTTGCATCTGTTGCATCAGCGCCGGCATCATCGTCCGCATCTGCTCCTGCAGCGCTGGATTACCAGCAAGAAGAGGATTCTCGTTGAGGAGCGCCGTCGCAGCATTTGGATCTGCCGCCATCGCCTGCATCACGCTCTGCGTGTATGGCGCCGCGAGCATATTCTGAAGAAGGCCCGGATTGTCTGCCATTTGCTGCAGGAGACTCTGCATCGGCGCACTGTTCAGCACGCCAGCGCGCGGCCGCGTCGCCGACTCACCACTCGCTGGTGTACCTCCACCGCCTGCTGCCGCCGCCCATGGACTCGCCGATCCACCACCGGGTGTATTACCAGTTGTCGCTGTTGCACCACCACCTCCACCACCGCCTCCCGCCGACCATGGATTCGGCAGCGGTTCACGATTTTCGGTGCCCTGCTGCGGATTCGACGCGCTACCCGTGTCGACGAGGCCGGCGAAGGGATTGCGCGTGAATTGCTCGGTAGCGGCGCTCAGCATCGGTTCTTGAATGTCGCGATACATACGCTGTAGTGCATTATAGCCGCCTGGGATGCTCTCCAGATTACTTATAGCGCGATCGTGGCTACGCATCAGCTCCTGTAACATAGACGGGTTGCGTGCCAGCTCCATCGTCTGGCGCAGCAGGTCGGGGTTGTTGAGCATGTGGTTGATCTCCGGATTGCGCTCCATCAGCTGCTGCATCTGCGGGCTGCTCGTAATCAGCGTGCGCATGTTCTCCGGGTCGTTCATCAGCCGCTGCACGAGGGGGTTATCGAGCACCTGTCGCAGCATATCCGGATTCGACAAAATTTCGGACTGCATGCGATTCTGCAGGTCCATGAAGTTCGTATTACCCATTCCTAATGACTCCAAACCGGCCAAACCACCCAAACCGCCCATGCCATACGGTGTTTGATTTATATCCGCTAGAAAATTACAAATATTTATCTTTACATTCACTTTATTCCTGCATTTTGTATTTCTAACATATTTACAGGCTACCCTATTCTAAGGTAATAAATGTTAATGAAATATTGTAAACAAGAGAATATCACTTACCAGCCCTTTGTGGTCCCGGATTTCGAGGCGCAGCCTTAACAACGAGATGAATAACCAAACCATCCTTGATATTCTGCGACGCCAGCGTCTCTGCATCCTTGAGAATCCTGCCAGCGAAAATCAGGCACAACTGCTCCACGTCCGAGTTAAACTTAGGCGCAACTTGCGTCTTAAACTGCGAAAAATACAATTTAATTTTGATATACACCAATAAAAGAGAAAAAAAAGTGCAACAACGCAATTACCTCGGCGACGGTAGCATTCTGATCGACGCTAAACACCTCCTTCTCCTTGGGCGTCTTCACCGTGACGGTGATCATCACTTTGGCGGCGCCGTCCGCTACATCACTGCTGTCTTCCGCTTCCTCGGCCGCCATCGACGGTTTCGGTTGCTCCTCGTCGGCCATGATGACGATCTGCTGGCGTCTGACTGCTTGCAAACAATAACTAAATGTAGATTTAGCTCACACAGACCGGCGGTAGAGTATATGCGGGCCGTTGTTGGAGTGTTGGCGACGTTTCTCTCGAAGGCGGCACGACGCGTGGGTTGTGTGCTTGTCGTTTTCCGGGGGGCGGCAGGCAGGAAGGGGAAGCGCACTTACCTCGCAAGTAAAATGCGGCGTAGTGCGTGTTTCGCGTCGCGTCGACGGGACTTTCTGGTCGATGGTGGTCTCGTTGTGTATACTGCTGCTGGTGTTGCTCACGGCTGACGCTGCTGCACATGCATTACGTGCCTCGTTCGCATACGCGCGAGACGACACCGGACTACGTACGCCGCCTTCAGGATGACTGTACTATTCTTGTTGACATGTACGTCAACGTTTCGCACGCGGGGGGAAACTTCGGGGGAGCAGCACTAGGCTAGTGCAAAATAGTTTACTTTCTAAACCATGCTACTAGCAGCATCTAGTGTCGAATAATCGAAGGTATATGGTTCTTGAAAATACATAATATATGATAGGCAACCAATTAAACACCAAATTTAAATTTTGAAATTTTTTTCGATTTAGTGGCTAAATGATGGAACTAAAATGTGAAATTCAATCTATGTTTAATAATAATTTATAAAATACCAACCGTAGTTTCGTAGTACCAACTCTAGTTTCAAATAATACACGCTTAATTACGCTTAAAAATTGTAAATTGTAGTCACTAAGAAACTAAATTTTAAAAGTAGGTATTTTTCGGAAAACTCGATTATTTTGTACATTAGATTTCACAATGACTACACTATTTATAACCTTGATCAGGTATACCAAATGAAACTACATTTAATGAAGAATCAATCGCCGCATCAATGAGAATTCTGCGTTTTGTATTCTAGAAATTATGCGTTAACAAAATTTGAATTTCTCATTTTAGTTCCACCATTTGACCGCTGCGTGAGGTGTCCTCTTAAAAGATAACCTAAAAAATTACAACTTACGCCTCTATACTTTCTCAAAATATCAAATTATTTTGATAATGGAGGATTTAAATCTTAAACTATTCCAGTTTCAAACACTAAACAACAATGTGGATATGTACATACCAATTCCCTACGATGGCAGCATTCAAGAACTTGCCTATCTTCACATAGTCAACAATGGTTTACCCAGATATATAGAAACTGGTAAGTTTTATTTGTCTTTTTTTTTTTTTCATTTAAAACCATTCATTTCAATAATTTCTTTTAAATTCGTGTACTTTCTTGTACTTGTAGATCTAATAAATCAGTTAACTACATTTATAAACAAAGAAAACGACAACTTTGAGAATGATTACACTACAAATTTGCTAACAGCCCTTGAAAGTGATGCAGATTATGAAGATTTGATTAAGGATTGGGAGCGTTTGATGCGTGATGAAATGGCAGAGTACGGCGAGAGGAAGTGTGCGTCTGATGAAGAGCTCTTTGCGACTGCTTATCATAAAATGGTGCATTCCCCTGCTCTGGAAACGATGTTAACTTTGGAGCAAACCTACGCGAATGCTGTGAGGAAATTGTGTGAAGATCGAAAAAGGCAAATTAGTGAGCTGTCGAATGAACAAGCAGAAGAAATGAATAAGGCGCTAGAGCGTTTGGAGGATGAGGATTTTACGGAGTGTTTGATTAATGATTTGGCGACGAAACATTTCGAGTCACAGAGTTTTTTGCAAGTGCAATTGACGAGTGAATTGGATACGATTAAAGAAGTGCAAAGGAGGGAGTATAGGGAGTGGTTGATGCAGATGTTGGAGGAGAAACAGGCGAATAGTTCATTACCAACACCAAAGTAAGTTTTTTTTTCTTTTCCTATGTAACAAAACGTTTTAAATGACTGGACCAGAAGCGTCACATCAACTCTATCTGTATTTCAATTTTCGAACATTAAAGATTTTTAGGTTATGGTAGCGTAGCTAGACATAATTGGCATTTGTTTATAGTTAAGGATAATTTAAGTCCAATTGAATTTGTTCTCGCCTATTAGGTTAAACTTTTAATTGATTATTCTAATTGTTTTCTTCAAAGCACACCAACTTTACCAGCAATGTGCCCCTCAACAACCTACTACTCAAACGACGTCTCTCAGCCAATTCTGGAAGAAAGTTTCACGATTCACCTCGGTTCTCAGTTGAAACAAATGCATAACATCCGAATTCTATCAGCCAATGTAATGGATTTGTGTGCTGTCAACAACAACAGTGAGAGGTTCGTAAATTTTCATTATTTCCTTCTTTTTTAGACTTCCAGCTTATGTTCAAAACCACATAAAGTTTAAAAAAAACACACTCTTTTAAATATAACCTTTAACGAATGTGTTAACTTTCTTTTAACCTCTCCAGTTCAGAACCAACACCACAAATCCTTCAAACCGCTCTTAATCTCTACTCCAACGACCTCCATGGCCTAGTCCTAATGACTGACAACATAATCGGATCGCGTTTGACGAAACATTTCCGAGAAATCTGCCAATCGTCCACCGAATTCCATTTTCCACACATCGACAATCAACTAGAACGAATTAATAGCATCCAAGCAGGGATTCGAGAGGCTGCTGATGCTTCGTCGGTGCGTAAAACAACGAATCAGTTGCAGACCGGCGATTTTTATATAACGAAACATTCGAATTTGGCACAAGTGCACGTCATCTTTCACGTGGTCGTTGATGATACACTCCGTGGGGGTGATATGAATAGTCGGCATCCCGTTGTTTTGGGATTGAGGAATATGCTGAAGACGGCGTGTGCGAATGATGTGACTTCGTTGACGATTCCGCTGCTGCTGAGCTACGAGATGACAGATGAGATGACTGTCGCATGGTGTGATAAACGCGCCGAGCTGGTTTTCAAGTGTGTGAAGGGGTTTATGATCGAGATGGCATCATGGGGCGGTTCGGAGTTGAAGAATTTACAGTTTATGTTGCCGGAGGTGAGTAATTTTTAAATTATTAGCTCACAGGGGGATGTTCGCCTCAGATTTGGATGACAATTTTTGTGTGGATACGTGTCCTCAAATTCTGTTCAATCAGACCTACAGTGCAATATGTGTAATTTAATTTTTGGAGTTTAAAATGTCATTCAAATATGAGACGGACCATTAACATACCCCCTTGCAAGTTATTAATATGAATGATGATCCGAAAATTCAGGTTTCTTTAATTGTCATTTCATAAGTTTAAAGTTAACAAATTCAGCTATGCCTAAAAAGTGCCCTTGCTTTTCATTTTGTTTAGTATCGCATTATTGCAGCCTGAATATTATAGTATGTCGTAAATTTTCAGGGAATATCAAGTGAAGTATTTCAATCTTTAACTGAAATGTTACCAAGAATCTTCAAAGTTTCAAATCCACTCATTTTAAAATAGAAAATAAGTTTTATTTGATCTTTAATTACACTTGTACAGATGATTCTGAAAGAATCACATACAATTTTTTCGAAAATTAATAAATATTATTCAATAAACCCGACAATAATACTGTTGATATTGATGCTAGTAGTAGTACAATACGTATAAAACATAATATGATTTTACAATATTTTTTCTAAGTGAGTATACAGGTGAGAAAAACACTCCCTAGTGCTAGGTAATGCCCGTAGAAGTTGGTAGCCTTCCATCGAGCCACCACAGCGTCGAGGACTTCATCCGAGTCGTCGGAGTGATTTACGTTCGCCATAAGACAACCAGTATACGCAAGATATACGATTGTCGTAAGAAGGAAGATAAAGTTGCAGATGTGATGTAATTTAAAACGGTTGGTGTGACGACAAGTGCGACATGCTCGCACTCGGACGCAGCAGTTCGTAAATGACGCCACAGCGTCTTGGAACTTGAATTGGACGAAAGAAAACAGTCCAAGAGAGAGTAGAACCATAGAGACTTCGATGTTCAAGCCGTGGAGCATCGACGAGACAAGGTAGGTCATTAATACAGCTGTGAAATTTCCGTAACGGAGAAAACCAGCAAATATGTCTGAAAAAAATCTCATTCATTTAGGATATTGTCTGAAATTTAGCGTATTAGTAATAAAGAAGAATTATTAACAAGAAGGATTAGTAACAATGAAGTTTAGTGTTTTAGGTTCATTTGTGGATGCTGGTTTTAGGTTATGTAAGTTAGGATTCGTAGAAGAGTATTGGCTACTGATTGATGTTTGGGCTGCCTATAGTGAAATTGACAGCACGAACATGGTCGAAGGTTGCCGATATTCATATTCGATGATAAATTCGGGTATTCACCCAAGGAATTTAAAAATTAAAACATGAAAAGCTTACATTTTTTAAGAAAGGTATGCGTAGGAATATTCCAATTAATCACAACCGAAACAAGTGAACGTGGAAGTTCAACTTCTGAAGGGTTAGTAATTGTATAAAGCCACTTTCCATTGTTTTCTTTGTTCGTATTAAACCCAGCCGTGACCATGGCAGCTGAGCCTAAATACGAGATAAAATAATGGCTCAAACGAAATATAAGTGCATCCCTGAAGGTCAGAATATATCTAAAAACCAAAATTGTATGTAAAACACCAAATTTTCACATATAAAACAATACAATAATTAATTTTACGTACCTATTAGCGGAGTCCAGAATAAAATAAGTAACAACACAATTACTCATCACAACAAAAAGGAAAGCTGTTAAACTATACTGTAGAATACTGATAAACCATTGTAGATTCTAAAATTTTCATTAATTCACGGTCACAAGGAGGTAACAACAGGTAAAGTAAGAAAAACAACTTTTTTACTTTTGTTTCTAACTTTTTGAATAGATCTTTCAACTTGTTCACTTTTTTTTCTAATTTTTAGACTTACCAAATTTGGCCTTTTGCTAAAACGCTCCATATATTCCTTATAACTAATCCAAGGACCGAGAACAGCGTTAGCAGGACACCAGATATATCCACTATAAGCCCATACCGAGGGAAGTTCCATAGGTTTACCTTTTTTATCATTATTCATCTCGAAGGCAAGTGACAACACTTTCATCATGGCAACCATTACAACGCTTTTAATTTGCAGCCATGCTTCATGGTCTTCATAGAAAAACTCACTATAAATCATATAAGAACTTAACTTTTATCATTATAAATACAAATTACTTACTATCCTATCAAAACTGGAATAATAACAGCTCCAATTCCATAGCCAACATTTAGATTCATACTTTTAAAGAAATACAGCAAGCCGTATGCTGTGTAAACGATTGGCAAGCAGTGATATGCTTCTGTGTTGAAGAAATATTCACACATGTAAATATAGAATAATCCTGTAAGTGTTGTAAATATATGGAATCGTTTTTCGTTTTTACAAACTAAAATTATATAGTTTTTTGTATGTTAAACTGCATGTGCTGAGAGGTAGCTACTTACAAAAATGCAAGTTTATTGTGTAGATAATGTTATAAACTAATAATTTCGAGGTGAAAAAATAGGCCTGAACGATGGTAGGCGTTATACAATTCTCGAAAAGTTCCGACCAAGACAGTGTATATCCAATGTCCATTTCTGGGCCACTAAAATGTAGAATTATGACTGATTTTATAACAAATTATCAAAAGAAGCATACTCATAGTCTTCGTGTGACATGGTTAGACTATTCTGACTAGGTTTTATTCATTTATAAAGTATATTTTTTGAATATTTTGATTTTACTACAATTTTTTGGTGAAATTTTGAGCTGGTTTAACAATGTTGAGGTTATGTTTCGTGTTTTTATGTAAATAAAAGTTTGATTACATGAAATAAAGTCTAGCAATATGTTTTAAATATTATTTTGCAGTTTTGGCGTGATCATAAAAATTCACATGCGCCTAATTAATTATTATCTGATGTTAATTAAGAAATATGTGTGTTTATATTTGAATTTGACAGACTTTTGACAAATGACAATTTCTGGTCGCACTGTTGGGTTGGCAGGCATGCTTCTGCAGGTGTTTAATCGCCATTGCAGAATCAAAAATTTGACCGTTACACGATTGTATGGCGTCGGCGGATGTTTTTCTCGATAACACAAAACTACCTGCCAATGGATCGCGATTCTATAGAAGATAGTTTCGAGGATGAGGAGCTGCGCATCGCACCGATGACAGCCGATGGTGAGATTCTCCCTAGTGCTGCTAGCGATTATCATTTTGATAGAATTTACGAAGGACGAAGGCAAACATTCTCTGGGTAAGTTATACTCGATTATTTCATTCCAACTAACTATTTAGTTGATTTATTGTCTCATCTAATAGTTACAATATGATTACAAATATATATTGTAGCTATTAAGTTTTTTATGCAATAAAACGAAACTTTAGGGTTACTTGATAAACCGTTTAATTTTCTTAAACTTTTAGAAATTCTACCTCAATTGAAGAGTTTGAAGCTTCTACCCTTGAATATTTCACACCAGACTCAACAATGTCGAAGTCAAACGCGTATTTCTTGGATAAAATGAAGGCTGCATTGGGGGAGTGTGCTTCATCGGACAATACATACGAAACTGCATTTGATAGTACGATTAATCGGACAAACTCGATTAGAGTTGATCGAAATCGACGTAGTTCTTTGCCCAAACTTCAAGAGAAAACTTTTATTGGTGATAGGGAGACGATGCCTTTCTTTGATGTTGATAGAACACCTCGGAATGGTGATAAGCATCAACATTTTGTGAAATATGTTGAAGAAGAAAATATATCGGATAATGAGTTGGATAATGACTTTTTGAGGTATCAAGGGACTCAAATCAAGTATGAAGATATTACAGTTGAAGATGTTGATGATGTTGATATTCAGGATGATCCATATATTCGACATCAAGAGAAAAGTGATGATTATCGAGAAGAAAGTCTGGAACATGGTGTAGATGTTCAATATGATCAGGAAGATAATAAATATGAATATCTTCAGAAATATCAGCAAAGCGATGAAGAATACCAAGATGACGATGAAAGTGATGAAGATATTCATCACACGAATCTTCAGAAAGATGAATATCTCCAACAATATCAGGAATATCAACATAATGACGGAGAATTTCAAAAAAAAGATAAACAACATTACAATGATCTGGAAGAAGATGGTTATGAATATCTGTCAAAATATCAAGAAAATAACCAAGGAATTCATAATACAACTGAGGAAAATCAAGAAAATATGTCAACACATACAAGGGATGAGCAACCATCATCAGTCTATTCAATGCAGTCGTCAAAAAACTACGAATATGAAGTTACATTATCTGAACAAGGCTATTTCAAACAACCAGACGTCAAATGTTCCGGAATACCACGTAAGAAGTATTTTGTTACACCCCCGAAAAAC
Source organism: Weissflogia rhopalogaster (assembly GCA_019419845.2). Classification (NCBI taxonomy): domain Eukaryota; kingdom Metazoa; phylum Arthropoda; class Insecta; order Coleoptera; family Staphylinidae; genus Weissflogia; species Weissflogia rhopalogaster. The sequence continues at coordinate 2,630,069 of WSZQ02000004.1, read as the reverse complement.
GTCCTGCGTCCGAAAAATGACATTTCAACCTCGAAACTACCCCAGAGAAAGTTTTTTACTACTCCAACCAAAAACAACCTTCTGCGACAACAAGAAAATAAAAAGACACCTTCTTCATTGGATAAATTCAAGTATGTTCAATCACCTGTTGGTATCTACATCAAGAACTCGAAGACCTCTGCGATTTGTCGTAATGTGCATGCGTCTAAACTACCGGATGTCCTGCCTGCGAGTTTTTTTGACGATATTCCCGACATTAGTCATCGCTGGGAGTTTGATATACCTGAAGTAGTCTACAGGCCTTCGGGAATACAACATCAATTACGACCGAGAGAGATTCATCTGCCTGAAAATATTCAGGTTTTAATGCCGATGGTAGCTAATATGGTTATAACGAAACATGAAACGCGTATTCCTGGTAGGGAGATGAACTCTGATAATATTCGAAGGAAACTGCATGAGGATGTGGATTTGACGATGAGTTGTTCGGTTATGGACGATGGTCCTCAGGATATTTCGATTTTGCAGGTTAAGCCGTATATTTAAAGTTATGTTAGTCAGTTTACATATAAATTATGTATGCAAGTTTCCCTTTTAAATCGTATTATAAAATTTATTCTTAGTGATATTCTTCATTCTTCTAATATATTTAATTTAATAAAATTAAAAATGTTTTTAATAAAAATCAAATTTAGCAGTAGTGTTTAGTCGGATCAATGCCGGAAGATAGAGCGTGGTAGTAAAAATATGGATGGTGCCATCTATTGACCAATGAACTAAGTTCAATCGCATTAGAAATACAGATTCCTACTTGAGCTTTTTAACAGAGCTTTGTAATTATACTATTGTCTAGAAGATGGAGCTGCTGGTTTTAAGTTCCATAGCAAACTGAAAAAAAAAATTAAGGTTTTCCCGAATTGTATAAAAAAATAAATTTATGTAATTTTTTTAAATCGTCAAACTTTATGTATTCGCATCTTTGTGATACTGGTACAAACATTTTTGATACTATCATAAAATTTACGGAAGACGCGAAGAGGTAATGTTGATTTTGGTATTGTGAAGTGAATTATATTTGTAGTAAAGTCGTGATCGTTTTTAAGAGATTTAATATTTATTTTCTCTTATTTACAAATTCCGTTCCGTACAAGTACATTACATTACCTTATAGAGAACGTCTTCTTATAATTTTACCATTTTTAGCTTGTTCGGAGACTACCGGAAATATGTTAGGGTATTCGTCTAGTCGTTAAGTGTTGTGCTTATTGTTTGGGCGAGGTGGGTACAAGTCCCGCCTGCAAAAGTGATAAATCACTTCTTTTTCGAATTTTATTTTTAATGAAACAATTTTGCACAATATATTCGGTGAAAAACAGTTAACCAGCAAGTCAGGGTGTTGGTCTAGTGGTCAAGGTGTGTGTCTTCTGTTTGGCCGCGGCGGGTTCGAATCCCGAAGGTGGAAGAAAGTAATTTTTATTTCCAAATTAAAATTTTGGTTGCATATTTTAGCAAAATAAAGTGGTCAACCGCCGCTTCGCGGCGGTACTTCGTTTTCCCAATGGACTGCATTCTTATGGTTCGCCGCTTTGCGGCGAACCCTAACCGGGCCGCGACTCACGAGCACCTGCTGAGCCCGGCCCAGCTTCGATCCGGGGATCTTCTTGATCGTGTCGTTTGATTCTACCACTGTACCACCTAGGCGGCATACACCTGGTCGAAATTAAGGCATTAAAAGGAACACATTTCATACTTATAATTTATAATGTACATAGGCATAAATATTTTCATAATATTAAAGTTAATGTATTTGTTGAATAGTAAATTTCTCTTAAAACTCGGTGAAAGACCTCAAACTAGGAAATATATTATACAATCACATTTAAAACATGTAAACCTCTCATTTATTGGAAAATAGAAATAAATGACAACTCAATACAATGACGCAATGGTTTAACAAACTAACTGCAGTACACAAATATCCTATAAACGAAAGACTTGAACAGAGCCAAAAAGAGGAGGGGAAAGTCAAAGACAACCGAACGATGTGATTCTATATCAATAACACATGCCGCGCTTCTTTTCGCATCGCTAAACGCCGCATCACTGCTGATTGCAACAAACGCATACGGACGCTGATTGCTTCTCAATGTATTAAATACGCTCTAGCGATAAAGTGGGGGACGATTTGTGGGCTAATATGTTTCCTATCTATGCCATTTTATTCACGACCGACGTATGTAGTGCGCCCAATTGATTCGTCCATCGATCTAGCGCATTGTAACGCGTCGTATTCACACTGGGTTTCTCCAAGAAAAGGACGTGATTTACTTCATCAATCCTTCCTTGAATCGTGCTAAAACATTACAAAAATAAATTATTATCCACGAAGGAATAAATAATATCTAGATAAGGATACATACTTGTCTAAAATACATGAAACTAAAAGGTTTTCCACGTCATCTTCATCGATGTTCAATTCTTGTGAAATGAATGGGATCTGAATGCGTGTATACGGTCGAATCAGTTTGATAAGTACTTGAGTGCGTATGTTTCGTAGTAAATCTGTAATATAAGCATAAGCTTAATTGTTGTAAACGTTTGAAATAGAAATTGTGAAATTACCTTCAATATGTTCGCGGATGAAAGGATCATCCATGATATTTTCACGATTTTGTCGTAGAATCTGCTCGAAATCGTTGATGTCGTTATTTTGGTAAGCGTTGACCAGGTTTGTCATTGCGAGAATTTCAGGGTCGTTCTTGTAGGGTTTAGCCTCCTGCGAGTCGAATGGATTTATCCCGGATTTCATTAACATATTGGCGAGTACTAGATATTTGAGGCAGGTGGTACGTCGTGGACTTCCGGATTCATCGTAGTTTTTGAAAGCCTCGAAGAAATCGGTGTGGGCTCTTTCAAACTCACCTTCTCGTAGATGCATTTTTCCTCCACATTCTAAAAACGAATGTTTCGAAAAAAAAAAATAGTATAACAAAAAAAACTAACCTCTAATGACACCCATAATAAGTGGATGAGGTATAGCTGATTTAATATGAAGGGACTGTTCATATAAAGTCTTCAATTTCTTGTTGTTCTTCTGCTCTGTGTACATTTGTATCTCCAACGCGTAGATTTCCAACAATTGGGTACCCTTCTTCAAATCATCTTCCCCATCATCAGTCTGACAAGATTGATGCAGTTGTTTAAGAATCTTTGCTAATTTGTTAAAATCTCCTTGATCATAATACAACTTCCCCAACTTCGTGTTTGTCTTAAACCAAAGCCTATCATTTTTCGCGTCTTTCAATGCTTCTAGCGTTGTCTCATAAAAATCTTGCAATAATTCCATCTAAAAACAACCCAAACATTTAGCAAACCCAAGTCTGACATTAAAACTTAACAAACACTCCAACATACATTCTTAGACGTTGAAATGTAGTCCAGAATCGAGTTGATTGATTTCTCACTGTGGTTCCTCGTCACAGCGCTTTTAATATAAGTCAGCAGCTGTTTGTATCTGGCCATCATCTCCTTGAAATTACTCAGCTTAAAGTTAATCTTGATCATCTGCTTGAGGGCTTTGAAGCCCCACTCGCCCTTCTCGCCACTTTCGAGATCTAGCACCTTCTGAAAGGACGCAAGCGCCGCTTTGGGATCATCTTCCTTGAGTGCCTTCGAATTGTAGTACTGATTTTCCAAGTCTACATCCGGCTCCGAGTTACTGTCTTCTGAATATTCCTGTAAATATTACGTACGTTTGTTGAAAATTTCGGTATATTTAGCCGCAGTGAGGTTATGAATGTAAATTTTCTGGAAAAATTAAACATACCAGCCCGTAATCTTCTTCATCTTCAATCATAAAATCGTCCTCGTTGTCGCTCATCTTTAGGGGATGATTCTACACAGTTTCTACACTTTGTAGGAGTGATAATTTGTATTTTATTCCAGTTTAGTTTGCGTTTCATTCGGTGATTGTGATGATTTCGATTTCGCGTATTTGAGTAGCATCTGTTAAACTTCACACGGTTAGTTACATAAATCGACAGTAGATGGCATTGTATAATTTTCAAATAGAAAATATCGATTCTTTCAAATTTCTAACAAAGCAGTGGTTATTAAATATAACTCTGAATTAGTATTGGTTTAAATATGTTTATTGTGTTTAAAGCGTTTAAAAAAGTAAACTTCTACTGAATCCTATAATGTTAAAGATGTTTTAGTAAATCACTACTAGATGGCACAAGCAGTACCGATTTTAAATAATTTTTCAAAATTACAAAAATATCTTTTGGAAAATCGCATTTTCCGTGTACTCCAACAAAGAAATTGGCATTTTCTTGGTGAGAAATTAGAGAAGATTTGTTACGTCGAATAATTTCGACAGAATCCTCTACATCCGCTACAGTTTTTCAAAATTGATAATTTTTCGAAATGTTCAAAAGTGTGTATTGGAAAATGACATTTTCCGGTTAAACTAATAGGAGTAAGAACAATTCCTCGACATGAAATAGAAACGGAAGAGCTGCTACTTCTAATAGCATCATTCTGCACCCTGCATGACTTCAAATAACACCGTTTATGCCTTTCAAAGTTGACAAATATTCAAACTTGTTTTGTTAAAAATAGATTAAACATATGAAATTATACCCAAATTATGATCAAACCCGTTTAGGTTAAAGTTATTTCGTTTATTCCGCAAGAAAATGAATGGTTTGTATGCTGAACGCCTATTGAGAGTGCTTGGCCGTTGAGAAATCGTTTTAATTAAGTTCGACGGCGGTAGCGGCTGCGGCGCAGTGGTGGCGATTGGGATTTGCGGTACCTTTGCATTTCGGCTTTGACCCGTTTATGTATTCAATAGATTAAGTCGATGTTTAAAGCCGTCGGAGCGGCGCGGTGTGGTACGGCCTGAATGGACGATTCGTGGGCCGTTATGTAGGATGGTCGGAGGCAGCGACCGCCTATGTATGGGATGGCTATCCGCGGCATTCCGCAATCGCAATTGCGGACGCATTAGCGGCCGACGTTTTAATCATCTAATCCGTGTTGGTGGCGGCTCGTGCGTATGAGATATTAGGATCAAAAGTGGCATACATAGCGTGAAATAGACGGATTTTTGTTATTTATTAGCCTTGAAAAAGTAAAAGTTTAAAACTGAAAGGTTTAACCTAATATTTTATCAATGCTAACAAAAATAATCAAACAAAAAATAACAGAACCTAACCTAATCTCAACCGACCCTAACCTAAAAACCAAACATTGAAAAAATAGATAACGCACAAAAATTGTAAATGTGTTTAGCATGAAATGCCATGATCAACGACAAGTTTAAGCACGTCTGACGCCCAGCACATTGCCCATACGTCTTCCTCGACGTTGCCGCCCCCGTTTTTATCCGCCGCTTAGCATAGCATTGATGTGAAATATGCCCCGGTTCGATATTTTTCAGGCGCTGGTGTTGTCTTAGCGCGTGAAAAATTGCAACAGGCGCTTTGGTATGGCGGCTGAGGCAACAACAGCGGCGGAGGTGGTAAATCCCAAGACAGAAACTGGGTGGGTGCGACCGGTAACATGCGGTAAACAGACGAAATACGCATCGAAATAATGCGGCGCCAAAGTGCTATCGATTTTTAGATTAATGTCTCGTCATTTCCAATCATAATTTGCTCGAGCGGAAAAATTCAATCAGAAGATTGTCTGGCAATGGGAGAAAAAGTGGACAGCCGAAAAAAATGGAAGAAAGCGTATCAAAAAGACGCATTGAGACAAGACAAAAGGGCAACATTCGAAAGCTTTGTATTACGTTGTTTGTTATTTCGGTTCATTGGTTGGAAAATAAACTAAATAATATTCTACTAAACGTTAAATATTCTTGTAAAACTTATACAGAATAATTTAACAATTTTAAAACAGCTTAAATCGACTTTTCTTGCATAGATAATCGTTTAAAATTCATTGTGACTTGTATGTTAACCTAACTGAATTTAAGTTATTTATTATTATTAATTTTCAACTTCTTTCATATTTCCCGTAATCCTAGAATTATAAATCAAGCACCATTCTATTCAGGGTGAATTTTTTTATATTCCCTTGGAATTGTTTGATTTAATTCCTTACAAGCGACATTATAGGTGATTAAAGTTAAGCCTATTAACATTTTCGATTTCAAAAAAATGACTTCTGAAGATTTAAGCTAAAGAATTTAACCGAAAATAGCAATTGCAACCTGTATAAAATAGGTTTTATCATCTTTACACACAATTAAACCCTGAAAAGATGTAAATATTGTACTCCCAGGATAATTTAGTCGTCGACATAACATAATTGAATCGTTGACGGTGACGGCTGTTACCACCGTCCGCCAAACCGCCATATGGCTGCATTCCGTTTCGTCTGAGGGGGCGGCAAACGCTGTATCCAAAATCCGCAAATGTAACATTTGTAAACAAACACCCAACAATCGCCCTCGAAGCGCATCGAAGCACGCTGGCGCCGATTACATTAACTTAGCAACAAACCGCCTCTCGCCGTCCCAACTTTACCATCCTACCGCAAAACGCAAACAGGCAACGGAATTACGCCCAACTTGACAATAACGTCGCGAAAAAAAACCTTCAATAAAACGCAATAATACAGCTGCTCGCAAATTGCATTTGCGAAGCGCCTGAGTGCATTAAAGTGCAGCAATAATTAATAGACTTGTTCGGGCGGTAATATGCGGCGGTCGTGCCGGTTTCGCTGGCCGATGTTTGCACGCCGGAAGTTATTAGTTGCCTAACGGCACTAGCGGGTGTGGTGGCGGTGGCGGCAATCGTAGCTAGCTGGCGGTTGACTAGCGATCATTTTTCGCCTGCACCACCATGCCTGACGTCTAGATCTCTCTTGGCTAACGGAGTAAAGACCAGTTCTATTACTTTTGGCGAACGAACTACTTCTTATATTGTTCAGTCGGAGTCGTAGCCGCCGCCTCCGAGGCGCAGCGAAATGAAATAAAGTGCAACGAAAGCCAGCGAACGGATTAGTTTCCTCCTGGCATCCCAGCGCCGTAATGATTCTTGCAGAATTAACTGATGTCTCGCGTTCAACGTCCAATTACATTTTACAACAATTTGTCTTCCTACAAATAAAGAAAGAAAGAAAATATTACTCATACCTTAGATTACGTTAATCACAATAAAACGCGATTTTACATTTGATTCGATTTTGAGTGAAGTTCTGTAGGGTAAATCTAGGATAAACAAGTTAGAAAAAGTTGTAAGTTGGAAAAACTAAGGTTATGGGTTAACTTTGACCACGACTGTCAACTTCAACGATACATAACATAATATGTAAACAACTAATCAAAAAACTATTACAGAGGATTGGGGTAAATTTCATTCTGAATCGATTGGTGTATGATTTGTGAACATAAAGAGAAGGAAAATATAAATAAACCTTAAATTTTTAGGGGAAGTATTTCAAGTCAATTTTCTGATAGTGAAAATGAGGTCATTAGGCTCAACATTCATTGACTAGAATGTTGCTTCAAAAAAATTAAATGAAACACAATTCCAAGGGAATGTAGTAAATTTCACACTGAATCTAATGGTGCTTGATTTATAATTCAAAGATTACGGGAAATAAGAAAAAATTGATAACTTTAAAACTGCTCATTGTCCCGAAACTCCATTCCGTTGCAAGTGAGATTTCTCATTAACTGCACAATTTTTAGGCATAATTGGACATACCAAATAAAACTACATTTAACTGAGAATCAATCGCCGCATCAATGAGAATTCTACGATTAGTATATTACAAATTATTTCGAAACAAAGTTTGAATGTCAGTATTTAGTTCCATTCTTTGGCATTACGTCTTTCAGAGCGTAATTCCAATTTCAATAATTTTTTTCTGCTATTCTTACAAATTTTCTCTGTCAAAAAAGTAATCAAACGAAACAATACCTATGTGCACGAGCTTGTAAATTGATTCTCTGAATAATGGCAGTCATTATATCGCAAATTGCTGATTGTTCTCATTATGATCCATTTTCTGAAATTCTGAAATGCTGAAATATTAATAAACGCAATAGTCAATATTGTTTCAAGTATAATTTGGCAAATTCTATTGATTTATTCGTACACGACGCGGCGGACGGGCCGAGCCGGTGGCGGCGAATAACGAGACGTCATCAGTGCTTTTGGCAGGAAAAGTAGAGTACACTTTTAATAGTAGTATGTATGTATTTTAATAGTATTACATGTGTAGCGCGTCTGGGTGTTTGCCTTAGACGAACACGACCACGTTCAAATGCCGTTAATATATCAGGTTTAAGTGCGAATCTCTCGGTTCTCGAATATAGGCACAGCGGCGACAAAGAGGACGATGCCGCCGCCGCCGCCGCCAAAACGCCCTTTGAACCGAAACTTTCCTGCAGCGCTTCGTTTAATATTGCATATTGGAGAAGCTGGCCGCTATATAATATGCAATATTAACTATCAGCGCGATATCAAAGCGACTCGAGCATGAATGCTCGGATCCCTGCTGCCTGCTACTTGCCTGCCGAAAGATTTTAACTCTCAAACATACGCGTCGAAATTATTGCGAATCCCTCTTACATAACCTCAATTTAATTCTACTGAAAGTTCTCTTTAAATTTAAGCCTTATATTAATTTATATGAATATTAATTATTTTAGATGAAACTAATCTGAACTAATCTGAAACCTGACCAATCCTGACCTAATCTGTGACATATATCTTAACTCATAACAGATTAGGAGAATGTTAAGAAGTATTTCTAATCTCGTTAATTTTTGTTTCGCAAATATCGCCAACGCGTAAAAACCAGAATGTTATTGACAAAACGTCTAAATTTAAATTGAATTTAATAATTTAGCATCGGCCAGCAGAAGCAGGAGTAGTCGAGTTCGCGGCTAGCGAAAGTATAACGTTTTTTCGATCGCCTAGACGCAGCTACGAGCATGAGGCGCATTCCTGAGGGAAATTTTCCACGACCATCCCCGCCGGGCCAATCCGGGTCCCCGCGGCGCAAAAAGCGCACGAGTTGCAGACAACAAGTATTAAGGGGTTGTCGCACGAAAGCGCGACCACCATACACACAGGCGGAGTTGCTGCGAGCGGCAAAAGAATCGCAAAAAAGAACTCGTGTGAATGTGAGCCACGCAACAAAAAGTATAAATAAAAATGCGGGCAAAGTGAAACATGCCCGAAGACAGCAGCGGTGGGACCGCAACGATTTAATCGTCCCCCAACATCTAGCATCATCCTCTATATCCATCCCTATTCCTATCACCGATGCACAGTGGTGCGATATTTTATTCTAAAAATTGAGTACACGTAGAAATGTATTTCCAATTTGATAATATAAATAAAAAAGTTATTTCCGGGCGAAATATTGGATTAGATTCGATTAAATTAGGGTTAGTAGGCTTTTTTGCTTGGGAGCTCAGATTTTGGGGACGTTTTTAGGTTGTGGGCTTGTAATTATCGTGAGGTTGGTAATTAATTATTGTGATTAGATATTATAAAACCGTTATATTTGCACAGGCAAATAAGCGAATCTGAGAGCAGAACGCGAATGTTGAGATCTCGAAGTGTTGAACGAGTGTCTACATTGAACAATAACAATTACAAAAATGAAAGAATACAAAATAGATAGCTTACATGTCTTTTTCCTCTATGTCGTAACAAAATTATTAAAGTGTACTAAATCATATTAACAACTATACAAAAATAAAACTGTATTATCTAGGCCGTTTGCAAAGTGCTACTAACGCGCACCCACAGATCTCAGATCGCGCCTTAATTAACCTCACTTTTTTCATTTCCGTTAGTCGTTCGTCTAATCTCGTGGCTCAAATTCAAATTCCGTTCTTTTATTTGCCGACACTATCTACAGTAACTTTTAGGAACTACTTTTGAATCTTTTGAAACTCGTGTATTTCAACCTAAAAACAATAGAAATTTAAATAGGTTACTGAAAAATACTTCTGGGAAGTTAGTTTTTGTTTAGAAAGTAACTTGGTAAAGAATTTTTCTTTTAAAAGACTAAAAACATTTTGCATACAGGTCACTTCGGTTTCATCGTTCCACCTAGGTTAACACATTTGTTTCCCTTTCCCCATTCTTCGATACTTTCAGTCTCTTTCTCACTCTCATTCTCTCTATCTACCTCTATGCCTACCAAAAGACTTTATTTTAAACAAATTGAAATATTTCCGCCATCTGGAAAGCATCATGTTTCATAACATGATGGATCGGATAAAATATTAGACATCGACTAGCGTCCTCCGTCATGCGAAGCTGTTGAGTGTATATATGCGAGCCGTCTCCACCTACTCCGATGTTTCATTTTTATTGTCCCGTGCGTCCCTCATCCCGCTCACCATCCCGTACGCGTGTGTTGTGCAAAAAAGGTGAAAGTGTTTCGCCGGTCCCTTTTTCAACCCTCCATCTTCCTTTCTCCGTCCCTCTAGTTTTTTTTTTCATTTCGCATTTGTTACTGACCTAAGCTCTGTGAGCCGCGACGCGAGACAGCTTTTCATAGCCGAACATCGTATGCACACGAATGCGTATCGCGCAGTCCCCATACCGGCGTCGAACCGCCGCCGAAACGACGAGCCGCCGTCAGGCTCCGTCAGACTCCATACGCGCACGATGGATATGCGTCCTATTTGTAACGTCGTCCAACGTCGTCGACGCCACACAAACAGCGACGAGACGTTATTCTGGGGCGGCAACAGCGATGGCAGTCGTGGCATTACACAAAAACCGCTATCCGTTTGAGAATTTATGAAGTTATGATGATGTTTTGTCTATCAAAACTGTTTACATCGCAAAAAAGAGATATATCTCCTTCTTTATTCTTTCGTTTTAAGTTAGGTTAAGTTTAGGTTTTGTTTAGATGAAGTTAGGTTAGGTTAAATTAGATTATCAGTAAGTTAAAATTAAGGCATTAACTTTGGGTTTAATCAAAACGTTTAATCAAAAATTAATAATAAAAAAAACATATAGAATACTTTTTGTAGCAAAACAATTAACCATTGTTAAAGTATTTTTCATTTTTATTATGTACGTTAACGTGATATAATTACATTGTCGACAAAAACCCATAAAAGTGTAGCGAAAAAAGAGGCGTAAAAAGTTGTCTGGGAAAGTTTCCTCAATGGCGTCGATCTTTTGCATGGACGCGCATAAATTTTAATTATCAGCAGATAATAATAAAAATGCTTTGCTGGTATAATACGAAGGGTGTGGCGAGGGAGGGTGTGGTTTCCTGAGGAGAAGAAGTTGTAAATAATTGTGAAATATCGCGGCAAAACTTACACGGCTGGCTGGCAAGTTGGGAAGACTTGTTTTTGGCGTGTCGTGCTAATAACTTTTAATAAGTTAGTATGTGTCGCAAAATGAGAGCAATTTTATTCGCGGAAGACTAACCAGACGAAAGTCTGGTTAGTAAGGATGGATGAAAAATGAAATATTAAACATTTATTGATAGGACTAGAAAGTGGAAAGTTACAACAACGTCGAAATAATGTTTTGAATTATACATGCTCATTTTTAAGTTTATTTGGTTAAGATGATTGACTACTTAAATATTTTGCAATTTGTAAAATGGTAATTTATGAGAGTATGACTAATTTCTGCAGTTTTATGAGGTTTTCCAATGTGGAGGAGGCCTGAGGTCAGTTTTTCGGTTTGGCTTGAGCGCCATAGGAAGTTAACAAGTGTTAAAGAGCTGGTGACAGTTGACCAAAGCTAAAATGACTGATGTAGTGATGATCATAGATAGAGGATGTTGTTTATTTCAAAGTTTGTTCGCAGGGGCTAGCTGCAAATTTGTGGAGTTTAGCGTGAGTTTTTGTAAATTTGCTAGGTTTGTCTAAGGTTATGTAGTCCTAACTCGTTGCTGCATAGAAGCCGATCTAAACCAATAAGGTTGACGTGGTGATGCCCACAGATAGAGGTTGTTTTTGGTTGTATTTCAACGTTTGTTTCGAAATGCTATCATCAAAATTGTGGATGAACTGAAATGATGTGTCCTCTGTAGATGAACAGGCAGGAAATTAGCCTGGGGAATTGTCTCTGTTGATCTTAGTTGGTTCTTCAGTGAATTTGGATTGTTGATATTTTTATGGCAATATCTCAGTGTAGAACTCATTTTTGATTGTCTGTGGGGGTTATAGAAGGTTTTCTGGATGTTTCTAGAGGGTGTGAAGAATGTCTTCAACTAATCTTCTTCTTTTATCTACTCTTCTGTGAGGGATTGTTTGGCCATCGACGAATCTCCTCATTAAAAAACGCATTTATATGACTAGGTTCATTTCTAGGGCCATTACTCATATTATTCCCCTCTCGGGCCACTCTTGTACTTTTTGTAGAGTTATGAAAATATAACCTCCCTTTAATATTCCCTTTAAAATTGATTGACCTTGTGGAGGTGAGGGTGCCGGTTGATAATGAGTGATAGCTTGATTATGATATATCCACTGTTTATTACAAAACATATACGAAACGTTTACAAACACAAAAAAGAATACAGTACAAATCGTGAGGTAGTGGAAGAGATGTTGACGGTACGAAAGCAGCAGACTAAGTCCCGAGGCTAGAAAAAGAAAATACATTGCAGCCTCGGGTGTAGAAGAAGGTCGGTTCAGGTAGAAAATATTGGCGGGTCAAAGAAGAACATGCAATGGTTAGTTTGGGTTGGCTTAGGACGAACATTTGGTTAGTGAGACTTTTGGTGAAACAGATGTGGGAATAGAGGTATAGAAAAGTAGTTGAAAAATGTAAATACTAAATCTAAAGCATGCCAAAACGTAGCGCCACAACCTAAACCAACTATAAATTGCCTGAATAAACTTGATCAAAAACAGTGTCGTTTAATATTACTTTATTTAAGTAATCCGAAACTGTGAGCCATTAGATTCGAGGATAATAAAGTAGAAGTGCTAAAGTAACGCCATCCACCAACAACCCCACAACCACTCCAACCGCTTCAGCCATCTTCTTCTCTGCCACCACCGCCTCTGTTACCGCCAACGCCAATGCCGCCTCTTCAACGTCGTCGACGCGACATGACGTCTAGCGAACGACGTGCAATACTTGTTACCTCGACGCGACGCGTGGTGCATTAGCAGATGGGGTTCCTGGCTCCGGCTTTGCGTTATCCAGTCACAATCGAACAACCCCAACCCCTAACCAACTCCAACCACCACCACTCCAACCTCTACCATCGTGGGCGACGCCACCGGATTGCGGTAGGTACGGCGCCAAGGAGAGCAATCGGAGTCTCATCAAACACCCTCATACCCTGTCCACCACCCCAACCCCAACCCCAAACACACCATTCCTCACACCAAACACGTGGTAATAAAATAAAGTGTAGAGGGTTGAGTTCCGCTCGCGTGATTTGCACGAGTCGAACATCGAATCGCTGCCGAACGAGATGCCATGGCATGCCTTGCGAACCCCACCCGTACAACCCCCTATCACTTAGTATACACACTCGTATGCTTATGTCAAGTCATCCCATCATTTCGTTCCCATCTCGCTTGCAAGCCAGACGTACAAACACCCACAATCTACTCAGTCAACTCAACGATGTCGGGGTTTTGCGGTGATGGGGTGTAAAATTTTGAGAGCGGCGCGTGCGACGGGGCTTGAAGGGGGTTCGAGAGGGTTTGGTAATCACGGTAATTGCTCGACAGATTTGCTCCACCGCGTCGCGAGCGACACCTCTCGCACGGCAAGGGGGATGGTATGGAGCCCGGGGTTGATTCTGCATGTTTACATCTGCATTTTGATCGCCTGTCTTCCATTACTTATGCAAGCGCGTTCGGGGGATGATTCAAAGCAACGACATGGGAAAGAGCAATGGCTTTTCATGCATTATTCGCTTGGTTTCTGTTTGCAGTTTTGCTTAAACCGTCTAGAAATATACGATACAGCTTTGGAAGCCAACTTTTCTTGGTTCTTGTTGGATTTTTTACAATTTTTTTATTTGGAATTCTTTTAAATTGAAGATATTTAAACTATGGCGGCACATTATTTTGTGGAATACTTTTCACAAAAAAGTTGCGTTTCGAAGTGTCGGAAATTGATATTATTTCAGCGGATGGCGTGATCACTGGAATTATGTTCTTTCTGTGGCCGTCTTATAGCACACCTGGCGAAGTGATAAATTCTGATTGGTAATTTGAAATATATTCCTCCAGCCTCTTGGAGGTACGCAGCGAATATTTATAGAATAAAGTTTAGTTGTTAATTAGAGCTCGAGCAGCATAGTCATTCCTACCTTACTCTTTTCCAATTTACTATCACTTGCGGACGAGTAATCCGGGGTTGTTTCCTTCGGCTGCAGTTAAATCCTCTTTACTCTATACAGGTGCCACCATATTCGTTCGCGGTGAAACAAGACCGTACCTCGTGCTATTTTCCGACCCAGAACACCTTCATTAAGTATTTTGGCTTTCTCTATATTACATTAAAAATGTATGCATGCATGCTTTAAGAATTGACAATTTTTTCCTATTTCTCGTAGTGATAGAATTATAAATCAAACACCTTTCGATTCAGGGTAAAGTTTGTTACAATTCTTTGAAATAGTTTTTCTCTTAATGACCATAGAAGTGATATTATAACTGATAAAATTTGTACCTAATAACGAAAACATTTTTGCTCCCAGAAAAATGACTTCAAATGACTTTTCCTGAATATTTAAAGTTTCTGTCCATTTTCCTCCTTTTTATATGCACAAGTCATATACCAATCGATTCAGAATGAAATTTGCTATCATCTCGTGTCACAGTTTTTTTTTCTGGAGTAACTTTTAGAAAGGATATTATATATAGTTGAGGTTGAGACCAATAACGTCGACGTCTACTTTCTTTCATATTTATATTATTCGTATGTCTATAAATTCTTTACCAACCGATTCAGCGTTAAACATGTCATA
>WSZQ02000004.1:2580192-2612052 GCA_019419845.2 Weissflogia rhopalogaster | reverse complement strand
AATGGAACAATTTTAGAGTGTACATAATAAATTTGTTATCAATCTCTTCCTGAGAAAATTATCTTTTATATGATACCAAATTTAATCTGATGTCATCGGTGTACGTTATCATTTTTTGCAAAACATTGCTCAAACCCAAAACCCAAATCCAAAACCCAAAACCCAAAACCCAAACCCAAATATTTATTTCATAAAAAACATCAATTAATGCATTATAATGAAGAAATTTTCTTTGATTATTTAATTAGTTGTAAACCATAATCAGCTTTGCGTGACGTACAAAAGTACGGCAAGCATGTGTAACGTGGCGTATCACGACTTAAATCACTTGGCGAGCGTGCGCAACGTTTTAAAAATTAAAACTTTTAAATGCCTCGTTTTTAAACTAAACTCCATGACCTTCGTTTGCAGTTCAATGACCGTAATCCCTACCAGAAAATCGTTGTCGCACAAAAGCGCCAGGTGTTACGCGCACCTTTTTTAAACCTGTCTACCTGCGCCCTTTGTAACGTCTCATTTCATTCCCTCAACGACAATACCGGCTTTCTTGACGTGTTTACGAACTGAACTCGGCCGATTTTCACATGTTTCCCAGCATTTCGCACCAACGTACGAGTGTTTGAAACGTGTTTATATTCAAACGGTTTACAACGCGCATGCGTGACGCGCACGGAGTTAACCGATCGAGGCTTCGTGTGTGATCGATTCAACCTGTTGCAACACTGCGCATGCCGCCATCTTGCCAAACCTGCGCTTGTTTTGCTCGTGCTGCGGTTGCGTGGTGTTTGTTTCCTGGTGTATTTCGGTGTTTATATCGTCGTTGCTGCAGGTTTTTCCGTGAGACGAAGCTTTTTGGTGGTGTGCATTTGTGCAGCGGAGGAAAATGAGTGAACGCTCGACGTTTAGGACGCCGAAGCGCACGCATCGCAACAAGGAGAACGTCACCAACTCGCCGCCGCGCTTCACCGCCGCCGTTGCGGCCGCCTTCACGCAGTGCACGCCGCCGAGCCGGCTCTTCGGTGGTATTCTAACGCCGGAGTCTTCGCCGGCGCTGCGGCCACACTATCAGCATGTGTTGGGGATGAGTCCGTCGAGTGCGTCGCCGATGTCGCCCAGTGAGACGCGACGCGGACGTCCACGCGCTGAGAGTTTGAATAACTTGATCATGCAGGGGTCGACATCGCCGTCGAGCATCAAGTGTTCGTTCTGTAATCGGGTGTTTCCTAGGGAGAAGAGTTTACAGGCGCATTTACGCACTCATACTGGTAAGCAAACTACTGTCTTCACCTCTTTTTTTTTTCTTTGTTTAGTTTCATTTTTTTAATTAATAGAATTTCGTAAATTCCAACTTTTTTGAATTTCGGAAGCAAACTCTAAAAAGTGTTGGAATTGGCTAATATTCTAATAGTTGTGTTGATTGAAATATGATAGGTTATATCGGACAAAAATACGATATGTTAGGATAGGTCATATACAGTATATTTGTTGATTGGCTGGGTTTAGGTTAAGTTATGTTAGGTTCAATAATATAGACTTGAGTTGTGTAAAATTATGTCAAATTCGAATTATTTTAAGTTGAATATGTTGGATTAAGTCAACGTTAGTTATGTTGCTTTTTTTTGTTAAAAACAGGTGAGAAACCATACAGATGCGATTTTCCCCGATGCACCAAGAGTTTTGCTCAGTCAGGACAACTCAAAACACACCAAAGACTGCACACCGGCGAGAAACCCTTCGTGTGTGCGGTGGAAAATTGCGGAAAACGGTTCACACATGCGAATCGCCACTGTCCTGATCATCCGGAGCCGCAATTGAAGCGATTTAATGCGATCACCTGCATTAATTTGGATAATATTGAAGATGCGCAGTACAAGCAGGAGATTCAGGAGTGGAGAGAGAAGACTAGTAGAAAGCAAGTATATTTTTCTTCATATACTCTTTTTATCTCTGTTTTCATTTTATTCACCTTACTTACGTCTTGCGTCCTATTAATCTATAGAAGAGACAAAGGAATATCATCGGCATGTACAACACCGAAAAAGCCCCGAAAACGAAAACCGTGGGAAGACGAAGAGTACGCCAGCGAAAACCAAGAAAACCTCGAGAATATCGACTCGCCATTGAGGTACAACAACGGATCTATGCTTAAAGGCTTAACGCCTCGAGACGAACCAGAAGACTTATCTCTCGCATCATCACGCACGCCGCTGCAGGACGCAACTCACGCACTCATCGCCAACACACCGTCGAGCATCACAAACGAACCCACCTCCCACGTGCAGCTGTTTAAGAGCGAACTATCGCCGCAGACCGACACCGAACCGGAGCTGGACACCTCCGACGAGTGCAAACCCCAAGATTACGTCCGTCATGTGCCGAAGAAGCGCTGGCTGCTTGAGGCGACGCGCCAACTACGTGAACCGGACAGCAACGATCTCGCATCGCCGATTAACTGGTCGGAAACGGAAGAAACCCTAACACCAGCACCTCTTCCCCCGCATATACTCACTGAAAACCGGAAGCGACCGACAGTCCTGGTGAAACTCGACTGTTTACCCAACAGCAACGCCGGACAACAAGTGTTGGTCAGTGTTTTGCAGCCTAATAAACAAACGCAGCTCAATGGGGCGAAATCGGTGAGTATTTCGGACGAGGAGGGTGCTTTTCGGCGACAGATAGCGCAGGGGTCTATGGTGTCGTCATCGGATATGCTGGGAGCAATGGCATTGGTCGAATTAGGTCTGCAATCTACCTCTAAACTCAAATACAACTTTTAAGTATTCTGAGCAGACTTTGACTCAAAGTTTGACAGAATCTAAGTAAGAAATTAAAAGGTATCAAAGCTGAGGTGTAGGTTTATGAACTTAACCTATTTAACTTTACAACTATTATTTATTCTCACATTGTGATATGACGTTGTTGTAGGGTTACATTGTCGTTGTTTATTTTTATTGCGAGATTTATGCAGATTTTTTATCTTGAACAAATATCTGCAGGTTATTAGCACTCATACACGTTCTTTGACTGAATTTATTGAAAAAAAATTTCTTCCTCAGGTTTCAATTTGATTTGAAAGTTCAGCTCATTGCGTTTAAAAACTTTTTGAAATTGAAACAATGTTCACGAAGCAGTCGATTTTCAAAATCAGTTCATAAAAATGTTTATAGCTTGACACTTTGAAATTTACGACTATTAACTAGCAAGGAGAGTGTCTCAGTTGTCCGACATGGAATTGACCGAAAATGTTTCTACGTGTAGTATATATATATATATATATATATATATATATAATTTGTGTTAACGGGATTTTTCGCCGGTTGCCCAAAAAACATTTTCAATGTTTGGTCATAAATAAAGCAATCTATACTTTGCTTTATTTGTGACCAATCCTTTATTTTTTTCAAACGGCGAGAAATTTCGTTAACACTAAATTGTTTCTATATAATTTTCCGTACTGAATTTTTCATACAATTCTGTGACGGACAATTGAGACACTCTCATGAAAGTAATTTTAGTAAATTCTAAGCTCAATACACTTCGCCATTAAGTTAACAAAGTATTTAGCAGTATAAAGAATATTTAACTAATTTCAAGTTAAGTACTCTTTGCTAACATACTTAAAATGATATACGAGCGACATAAAGACTAAAAAACTGTTAAAAACAACCAATATACCCATAGGAAGGCTTGAAAAATGATTTTGCAGCCTTACATACGATTTAAGTAAAATTATTTAGCCAATTCTATGTTAAATAATTTTAGTTAACAGAATTTTAAGTACGCATAGCTGATTTAACGCTAAATACAAGTCATCTAAGCATACTTAATATCCTAATGACTTCGTTTTCTTGAGGTTTTCTTAATTTTAAAGTAACTTTACTGCCATTATTATTTATTAATCATATGGTTAGTTTTCTAATTTCCAGTGCCCGCTTTTTCAGACACTAGAAATTAGGAAACATAATATTTTTTTCATTTCAAAATTAATGAGCTGAATTCTCGAATCATATATAGACATCATTAATAACATTTACTAACTGTTTTAATTTCCTTCGGACATTAAAGTAGTTGGTGAATAAGTTTTATGACAATTTCGATGTTTAAGTAGGTTTTAGACTCGAAAAATTTGAAGCGGTTCAGTATTTCCTCACACTTACGAAATTTGTTGATTGTATAAATTGATTGTTTGTACATTGCACTCGATGATTATATATATATCTTTGTTGCGTCGACATGTTTTGTCTGGTTGTTTGTGAGTTAAGTTTTGCTAGTTTTAGAGCGGGTAGGTAGTTTTTTTTTTTAATATAACGTTTTATATGACGTTAATCCTTTTTTGTATTAATTATCATTAGTAATTTGTGATATTTTTGTAAGAAATGAGCAATTAAAATGAATGCGAATGTTTTTCATGTTTTAACTGAATACGTTTTTTGCAGATACTTTTCTTAAACTTCGTCTACCCACATATTTTTGAGGTTTTAACAAATATATTTATAAAATTACTGGGATTATTTCCAGATGGGATTTGAAATTAAAAAATGCATTTTACCATGGTCTTTTGCCGATCATGGAGGCTGCACCTACATATTGTTGGAGTTTTAGTAGTTTTTAGAAACAAATTTATGGTAAAAAATATACCCGGTGAGTTTTTAATGTGAAAACTTCAAATATCTCACGAAATAAGCCTTCTAATAATAATGTATATATTTTAGTGGCTATCAACCCTGAGGTTTACAATTTGCGAGTTTTTGTTGTTGTTGTGTGTTGAATGTTTTTATGTTGAATAATGTTGATTGTAGTGGGTGAATTATTAATTATAATTCTCCCGGTGGGTTGCCCGCCCACCTCGGGGAACCGAACCCCGTCCTCCTACGTGGTAAGCCGAGACGCTACCAGTAGGCTGCCTAGGTGGGCTAAGCTTTTTATTTTCCCAAAATTTCTTCAGTCGAAATGTTTATAATACATCAGAAAGAGAATATTTAAAAGTATGAATTTGAAAATACATAGATCACATTCAATCATTTGAAGAATTACAAAAATGACATTGTTTTAAATCCCCCGCCATTACATCGGCTCCGGAAACACCCGAATGATACGAAAATGTCTATATGTAGAACAAGTTGCCTACATTATAACAAACCATAGACTGCAGTAAATCGCAAGCTTGTTATCACACCGTATATCCTAAAAAAACCTCAACCTTCTAGTCATAAACCGCGCAGTTTATGCGCAATCACGCCAATTGTCGTTATCAACTACAATCATAGTATTCAAAAGTGCGCGTGATATTTACGTCGTGTCTGTGTCAACGTCGCTTGCGGTTGCAAATCGCCGATAACGCAAGCACGTAATTGCCCTAGTCATACTACATTTACCATAGATTTTCCTACGATTGTGTTATTGTATACTGTGTGCAAACTCGACATGTAAGCTGGAAGCGTTTTCAGCGTGTGACAACAAACACATACGAATCAATCGAAAGCAAGTAAGCGAAAAACCTTTGAAAATGAATTTGTTAGGTTCTAATTGGACCGACTTGGCAACAATAGCATACAATACAGTGAAATATTTACTGTTAATTTAAACTCACAGCTTATTATTGCAAAGCGCCAAGTGGATAATTAATTGGTTGGTAATATCTATTTTTAGACGTTTTTCAACAATGGGTCTGAAGATATGGATTCTCCCGATTCTGGGTCTGTTCCTCGAGGCTGGTTTTGTTTGCCATGCAGCTGACACTGACATTGAGATGGATGCCAAGGCACAGTCGATGCATCGCATCGATTCACTTAATCTTCTTTCGTACACAATGCTTTTGATCTTGACTGTGCTCACGGTTTGGTTGTTTAAGCATCGACGAGTGAGTTTTCTACATGAAACGGGTCTAGCTGTTATTTATGGTAAGTTTTTTGGTTATGTCGTTTTAAGGTATGCTTTTTGTTGGTTATTTTCAAGTCCTTTGTGGAAATTGCATGGTTATGTCAAAGATTACTAGGTTATGTCTGTTTTTATTACGTTATGACGCATTTACTATAGAGGGGAGGATTAATCAATCAAAAACGTTTTAGTTTTGTTAGTGTTTTTAAGGTTATTTAACTTCTGTTAAAATAACCTTTGGGTTAAGAGGTGAGTGCTACGTACACCTGTCCGCTTCACTAGGTTAGGTCATAGATATGAGCTTTCTTAGTTTATACTAGGTTATGTGTCTTTGCGGTATGTATAAAAAGTGTATTCAATATCTAACACATTTTGTTGGGAAAGTTTTAAACTAACATTCAATTACTTTTGGTAAGTTATGTTTATTTACTTTGACATCTAACAATAAGTTAGTTCATTTTCATCTATTAAATTATGATAAATTGTACATTGAACTGTAATTATTTTTTGCCCTTAGGATTAATTGTTGGTGCCATAATAAGATACACCGGAAGTTCAGATCCAGTATTACGCATGCCAGTTGTGCCTGCCGACGCTAGCTACAACAGCAGCCTCCCCCCGGATGCTCTCACCCTTCACTATGTCAAAAACCGAAGTTACGAATATCTCTTCCGGGGCGAAATCAAAGAAGTGCGTGACAATGTCATCGACATGAAGGCGACCTTCGATCCCGAGATCTTCTTCAACATTATCCTCCCACCGATTATTTTCCACGCTGGCTATTCGTTGAAGAGGGTAAGTTTTTCCAACGAATAGGTTATGAATAGGCATGCTGTAGACTATTATGTTTCCGGTAGATTGAAAAATTGAGGTTATGGACTGTTCATACGTTGATGACGCTTTTCGCTTAACGTTTAGCTGCGACTAACGCTGTGGCGTGGTGGTTGGCATGTGTTTTTAGAAGTACTTTTTCCGTAACCTCGGCGCGATACTAACCTTCGCCATTGTCGGCACGGCGATGTCGTCGTTCGTCGTCGGCGCGCTGATGTATGGCTGCGTTCAGCTGCTGCCGACGCGCATGGCGGCGAGCTTCACCTTCCTCGACACGTTGTACTTTGGCGCGCTGATCTCCTCCACGGATCCGCTCACCGTGCTGGCGATCTTCAGCGATCTGCGCGTCGATGTCAACCTCTACGCACTCGTCTTCGGCGAGAGCGTACTCAACGACGCCGTGTCGATCGTGCTCAGCGGGTGAGTATACTTACTCTAACCTATAACCCACATACATAACCTTAGTTGGAAACTAACCTATTGCAACATATTACTTTAGTTAACCTAGACAACTTAACATTGAACAGTTAATTTCACAATCGACCCAACTATATTAGAAAATTGTCTCCAAAATTACAATATTTGTGCAAGAAATATTGGAAATAATGTTGTGGATGTAAGATTCTGGTAACAGTAAAATGTAACTAATACTTCCAAGACGTGTTTATACGTCTTTTCACCTATGGGCACTTTCACAGAACTTATATACGTCATACACGATCCTTTACCCTCTTAACATCTTTTTTCTACGTATGTTATGTACGTTATACGATAAAATGCGTTTTACGCACATGTACTTCGCAATATTACGTATATCATCCAGAAAAAGATGTTTTGAGGACGTATTTATACGTTATTTGATGTATATACAAGTTATATGTGTGTGACAAAGATCAAAACAGGCCTTATATTACCTGGAAGTCTTTTGGGTACAACCTTGATCGTGTTTTCATAAGACGAATAAATATTTAATCATCGTCCCCAACCTACAACGATTCGTAATTTTTATTGATTTGTAGTAATATGACAATTTTTAAAGTTCTATACAGAATTACGGTGAGAAATATCAATCAGGATCGGGCGGTTTCGAAACGGTGGCGTTCTTCAAAGCTGTAATGGATTTCTTCGGGATCTTCATGCTGTCGTTGGTGATTGGCGCCGCCATGGGTATGCTAACGGCGTTGTTGACTAAGTTTACCCGGATTCGCGATTTTCCACTGCTCGAGTCCGCTCTGTTTGTCCTGATGTCGTACTCGACGTTCCTCATCGCCGAAGTGAGTGATCTCACCGGAGTGGTGGCGGTGCTGTTTTGTGGCATGTGCCAAGCGCATTACACCTACAATAATCTGTCGGATGACAGTCGTATAAGGACCAAGCAAATGTTCGAGTTGCTGAACTTTCTGGCGGAGAATTTCATCTTCTCGTACATTGGCGTCTCGATGTTTACGTTCCCCAGGCATCATTTCGACGTTTTGTTGATTCTCGCTGGATTTGTATCCTTTTTTGAATATTTTACAATATAGAACCTCTATAATTCTTAATTTCGAATAATAGAAATTGCATGCACGAAGATTATAGATAACTAAACATCATTTAATGAACGGACTCGTTCCCGTACGTTTTTCAATGTTTAAATTCTCGGATTTGTATGTATGTTTTCCTTAATCTTAATTTAGAGCTGTGCTTTGATTGGACGTGCTGTGAATATTTATCCTCTTTCATATTTGTTGAATCTTGGACGTAAACCGAAGATTCCGTCGAATTTTCAACATATGCTTTTTTTTGCTGGTAAGTTTTATTGCAACCTCAAAAATTAATCTTCAAAGATCTTTAAAACTATACTTATGTCCAAAAATACCTATGACAACCTTAAAAACAAATTAGAGATCCTTAAAAACTCAAAATATCCCAAAAAAGTAAAATAACCTCAAACAACTTAGGATAACATTAAAAAAAATTGAATGTAACCACAATATTTTCGAACTTAGAGTAAAATAACCTCCAAAAACTTAAAATTACTTGGCTATGTAAGGTAACCTCAAAAAATTTAATATCTAAAAAATGTTACCAAACCTATAAGAAATATAAAAACCTAAGATAACATCAAAAGACAAAGATAGCCCTAAATTTAAATGTGCTAACCTTTAAAAACATTAAAACAAAACCTAATCTTCTAACTTCTTTAAAAATATTACCTCAGTAATAATCAAACACAAAAAAAAATTACCTCAAAAAACCTAAAATGACCATAAAGATTAACTCAAAATATATGATTACTTTGAAATTTTAAGAAACTCAAAAAATCATAACCTACAAAAATGTAATGTATTAAAATATTATTCAACTCGTTTTTAACAGGTTTGCGAGGTGCAATGTCTTTTGCCTTAGCAATCAGAAATACAGCATCCGAAATTCGCCAAGCCATGTTGACAACAACCTCTCTAATCGTTATCATCACCGTCATCATACAAGGTGGCGCTGCACTTAATCTCTTACATTGGTTCCAAATTCCGTGAGTAACAAAAATGCTTAATCTTCTTTATAGATAATTAAATTGCCCGTAACTTTCAGTGTTGGTGTTGACGAAGAAACAGAAAGTTTAACACGTAACAAGCGTAATGTAAGTTTCCTGCATAAAGTATTCTTACAATGATAATAATATGATATTTTGGTTAACCTTTGTTTAGGGTAGCCTAACCCCAGGCAGTGCTGCCGAATGGTCGGGAACGTTCGGCGAAAGCACATCAGCAACGATGCACTCTGGTGGTGGCAACGAAAAAGCCCGTTTGGCACGCTGGTGGACTTCGTTTGACACCCACTATATGAAACCGTTGCTGACGCATTCGCGCCCAACACTGTTGGAGACGCTCCCAGTGTGCTGCAACAGCGTCGCTCGCCTGCTCACCACCACCGAGCAGCTGACGCACGAGCACGCCGCCGACTCCGATTCGGACCTGTGCATCGTCGACCAGGAGAGCGCCGCCCCAACGGCGTCGGCACGCGTAAGTTACGACACATTCTAAGCATCCCCAGACACATAACCTCACTATATCTCTACCGAGCCACTAACACCATAACCTCAAAACTTTAAACTTAGCAAACTCAATCTATTCAGCCTTGAAAAAGAAAACACAAAGTAATGGTGTTTATTTTGTTTTGCTTAGACGAACGCCTCAATTAATTTTACGACGAGGCGCGTCGTTAATTTCTTAATCACATGCCGTTTAATTTCGCATCGTCGTTGTTTTTCTGTTTGTTTGCAGTCAATACCTGCCATCAGCGGTCGGCAAATCTAAAGCTAAACCGCGCGATTGCGTTTAATGTATGACAGTATATGTGATGAGATTCAACGGCACCAAAGTTACCGTAATCGTTAAACAAAAAAACTATGAGAGACGAAAAAAATAAAAATGAAGCGTTCCTGCGTTGTTTCCATGTTGGTGTTGTTTGGTTGTTTGATGACATTTGCCAACATTGATTGAACATAGATTGATAGTCGTTCAGGAGCTGGAGGCTGAGAGACAAACTAAGAGGAGAGGGATCATCATGCTTTTTATCATGTTGATTTTTTAGTGTGTTTTTCTTTGCCTTTACCTTGACACACGATATGTATTGAGATGTACGATGTTGGGGAATCGTGTTGAGTGTCTCGTATTTGTTTTGTAGGCCTCGGTTTCCTTGAAAGGGGAGTTACACTGGCTGTGATTCACTTAATTTAAACTACTATTACGTGTACTTATTGCTATAGAATATTATAATCACCAATATATGGAACAGTGTTGCTGATTACGTCTCTGATTGCTTCGTTTTTAATATCCTGAATATTATATCCCCAAACTGTGTTTGCTGCCTTACGATATTCGACGAATTTTAATCAGAATTCATGAAAATTAATAATCTTTGTTTATGTTTCCTAACTGTGCGCCTTTTGAAGTGCTTTCTTGTTTACAAAGATCAAATTTACTAAAAATTACAAAAATTATTGAAAACGCTTTATTTGATAGCTATTATAATAGTAAATTACTTAAAATAAAGTAATGAAAAACTTATAAATCATCTTGAATATGATTTAGTTGATTAGAAGCCCTTAAAATATACATGAATTGAATCGAAAGATTTAACTTCAAAATGTTAATTTCGTAATAATCCTAAGATAACTTCAAAAATAATTGAAAAAGAGGAGACGCCCAAAATTCCTTAGAAAACACCAAATGACCACATTTAACAAAGGGAAAACCTAAAAATAAGGAAACGGCAACGCTTTGAATTAAAACATCATCAAAGCTTTGTAGCATCTTTCATCTCCGCAAAAGTGAAAGATTTATCCCCGAAAACATAGAATAACCCTAAAACACCTAAAAGAACCTTAATTAGCCTAAGTTAATCTTTGCCAATCTTTAAAAGATATCCATATTAACTTTCAAAGTTCTTTGATAATGTTACATCAATAATTATGATACAAAAAAACTTAACATTAAACGAACCTAAGATCTCAACTCTCCTAAATCGATACAAAAAGTTAAGATAATCTTTAACATCCTTGATTACCCCACAAAAATTGGCTTTCTTTGCTTTAAAACCTACAAAAATTGAATCTTCGAAGTCCATTGAACATGTTACCTCAATAATATCTGAAAAAAAAAACTTAGAATAATCTCAACCTTAACCTAAGATAATCTCAAAGACATGAATAAAAATGTACTTTTCAAGTTAAGAAGAGTTAACGTCCTCTTCTTACTCTATTATTATTTTACCTCATTCTCAAAAAAATAACTGCGAATTATAAATAAACATCGTTGCATAAATCTGGCATTTTTTGATATGTACTTTTAATTTCATAATTAATTTTACATTATGATTTGAAATGTACAAAATTTTATTAGTAAGTAATATCACTCTCATTTCGTACAACCGTTGGTCGATATTTCCGACGAGACCGCGCATTATTCTCACCGATTGGCGAATGCATGTAGGCTTTCATCGGAAATCGCACGCCGGCAATATCGACTTCGTACTTGGCGTCTTTCGATAGTACGTATTCGGTGTTGACGGTCTTCACTAGGGAGCCGATCGGCCGCCGGATGTATCCCAATCCGATCAACTTGTTACTACTGAAGCCATAGCCAGCCGATGTGAACGTCCCAACGAAGTCGCCGCTCCTGTAGATGGGTTCACCGCCCCAGGGCCAAATATTCGTGTCGGGGTCGATGTCGTCGAGCTGGAAGAAGACGAGCTGCTTGTGCACACCTTGAGTTTTCTGTCGCTGCAGAATGCGTTTGCCTATGAACTCTTCTTTTTTGTCCATTTTGATTATGTAGCTGTTGCCCGCCTCGTAGGGGCTGACGAAACTGGTGAGCTCTTCGGCCCAGAAGGGGATGAAGCGTTCGATACGCATGAAGCGTTGAGTGAGGGTGCCTACGTCACGTATTCCATAATCTTTTCCTACCTGAAAGAATAAATATCTTAATTTTAATGTTTTTTTTTTATGTGGTTCAGGAGGAAATTTGGCAGTCTCGGTTATATATAAGTGGGAAATGCGTTTGGATTTGCTCAAACGGCATATTGTTTTGTTAAAAAGTGTGTTTAAACACATCGGACGACAGGTAACTTTAACGATTGATGAAATTAACATACGAATTTTGAAATTTTGCGAGAATTTCCCTAAAATATATGAGTAGAAATATGATAAAATGTGCTCAAACTACTTAATTGTTCAAAAAAATGTGTTTAAACACGTCGGGAAGTGGGTATATGTATGATTTTGTGAATGCCAAGGATAGTAAGCTACTAAAGCTACTTTTGCAGCTAAAATTTAAACCCATCTCCAAGATGTGAATTTTCTACAAATATTTTTGCTTTACCTTCATAAGTCTATAATAGACATGCAAGGCATATTCCGAAGGTATATAAAGACAATATCCGGGCTCTCCTGTATGCGTAAAAGACATCAGCATCACATCACTGGCATATCCGACGTTAACTTTCTTGTAGGTAAAAGGTGCAAGTTGCATGTCGCTGTTTGATAGCTCACTTAGTAACTCGCTCGCCTTTGGTCCCACCACATTGATCACCGTGTACATCGAGGTTAAATCATTGAGGACAACCTGGGATTCGGCGGTGCGGTTTTTCTTCATCCACTCGAAGACACGAGTCTGTTGACTTGTTGGGGATACCATGAAGAACTTTGTGTCAGCCTGTCGTACCAGCATACAGTCGTTTTCATAACCTCCACGAGCGTTCAGCATCCCCGTGTGGACAATGGCGCCAGTTGGGATATCGATGTCATTAGTGCATAGACGTTGAAGATAGGTTATAATTTCTTGCAGGTTATCTGACTAAAATAACAAAGTAAGTAGAAATGGAAAGAAAGCGAGGGGTTAAAAGAACCTTGATTTCAATCTTTGAAAATGACGACATATCGATGATACCAACTCCTTCGCGACATGCTTGATATTCTTCACGCATGAATTCAAAGAAGGATGGCTTGTAAAAACTACCCGGAGGCATTTCGGGTAGCTTAGTACGTTCGTCAAAGGTGGAACTTTCATCGGTGCATGTGCTATCGAAGTATAAAGCTCGTTCGTACGCCA
The DNA here is from genome assembly GCA_019419845.2 of Weissflogia rhopalogaster. NCBI lineage: Eukaryota > Metazoa > Arthropoda > Insecta > Coleoptera > Staphylinidae > Weissflogia > Weissflogia rhopalogaster. The sequence goes on along the minus strand of WSZQ02000004.1, from coordinate 2,598,754 downwards.
TTTTGATTCCAAACACAGCTCCTCGTGTTTGTAAAACGCTGTAAAGTGGACTACAGCGTAGATTTCGTGCATATTTATATTCACATTGATGGGGATACAAAATTGCATAATTTCTAAAAGGTAAAATCATTGAATACCATCGTCAGATTGTGAGGTTATGCATCTTTTTAGAGGTTACCTTCCTACAACTTCCTTTATTCTCTGTTGTAAGTAATTCCTGCCTCCGTGAATGTCCAAAAATCTTTGTATATTAAATGGGAGGAGATCCTGTGTTGGATGGCCTTCGATTATCCATTCAGCAACTGCTTTGCCTATTCCTCCAGCGCTCTGGTTTGTAAAACAAGGGTCTATGTTTGAAGTTATTAAGTTAGGTTATTGAAATATAGTAAGGTACATACCTGTAAGGGGTTACCGTTCATGCCACAAGCAACAAAGTAATTGCCAACCGTCGGGGCTTCTCCAAGAAGCCATCTGCCATCAGGTGTGAAGTTATCAGGTGAGTTGACCAGCTTCGGACGAGCGTTTACCAACGTTGGAAGTCTTTTTACCATTTTATTCCAATAGAAATCTAGCAATAAGCAAAAATGGCTATCTATCTTTTTGGGCGTGGGTTGGAAATCATGTGAGCAAGAAAGTGAGAGGGGTCTCGGAACCACAGAATTTTTTGTAATCAGAGCCATGTCCTGGAAACGTTACTGGATTAAATGATGGTGTGAAGTTAGAGCTAAATATTCCCGTACTTGTCTGAGATGAAGAACATTGCTACCCTCATCGAGATGTCGACGATTTTGTTATATTAAAATTAAATAGGTTTAGTTCTCAGGATCTTAAAATAACAATTAGCAAGGTCAAAATTATGTGAAGGGAAAATTTAGAGAACCCACAGAGATTTGTATTACCAAACTGCTACATGAACTCTGGGAAATGTTCTAAGACAGAGCTTGATGCAACCTGTTTTAATAGGTCCATATATCTTAAGAAAACTGAACTTACCAAAATCGTTCCATTTATGGTGTACGTGTTTCTCCCAATCCCTCGGAATGGTTGCACAATTCTCAAAGGCAGGCTTCGCATTCGGTGCGAACCAACCACATAGGAATCCCGTCCCATAATCCCTACAATAAGCAAACGAATCAAAGTCCCTCACGACGGGAAGAGTCTCCTCCTCGTCATGCTGCCCCTCTGTGGTGGCGTAATAATGCTCCGCAGGATAGGCCGGTATTCTTACTGGTGTATCACAGGCTAAACCCAACTCTCTTGCCCACATCCCAGTGCAATTTACGAAGTACTCGCATCGAACGTCCCCTAGATCGGTACGGACTGAAGACACTCGGTTATTTTTCGTATGTACGCGGTGCACCGACACCCCCTCCCTATAGGACACCCCTGCTGTTTGAGCGATCTCGGCTAGTACTCTGCAGATGGCGCTTGGATCCACCACAGCGTCGTCTGGGACATAGACTCCTCCTTCGAGATCCTCTACGTTCATATACGGATGGAGGTCGCGTATTTCGTTTGGAGAGAGTAGCTCACAGTATAAACCGCTCGGGATGTTGTAAGCAATGCGGCGACGAAGGGCAATCAGCCTATCTTTAGACTGAGCAAGATTTAGACTACCGCATTGTTTCATGCCGATGTCATAGCCTTGTTCCTGTAATTCCTGATAGAGTTTGATCGAGTACAGGATGAGATTACGTTGGGTGATGGGTTTGAACAGACCCAGGGTCCCTGATCCGAAATGGGAGGACCCAGATCCGATTTTGTTTTGTTCCAGGACGAGAACATCATGCCAGCCGTTTTGGGCTAAGTGGTACGCCAAAGAATTGGCAACTATTCCAGCTCCTGCGATTACCACCCTTGCCTGATCTGGCAGGCTACCATAATGTCGACAACCAAGTATACGTCGTTTCCTTTGTATTGACAGTCTGCTGTTGAAGCACTGAAGGCAACCAATTACACTCGCATTGTGAGTAGCTGAGAAGTTTGGCACTGTTCTTAATAAATTTAACATGTTTATTTTTGGATTTATCTCAGTGTTTTGCTTTTTATGTTTTCTGTTGTAATTCTTTTAAAATATTTTGTAGAGACAAATCGATAATCCTCACTTCCAAGGCATCGAACATTTTTATTATACTGCACTGTGGTAAAATCAATGATAGTTTCACGTGTTTTATTTATTGACTCAAGTGTACAGAGATGTACCTACGTGATCGTCGCGTCGCGGGGCCGCCATCGGAAAATAGATTCGTCATGCAGGCGCAATGTGTGTGTTCTGTGTGTATGCTGTCGGGCGTCGCGACGCTCCGCGTCGAAAGGCTCGAATATAACTGCATGTGCGTTGCATGTTTCGGTCGGTTTCATCGACGCATCTCATGCGCACGATGAAAACATTTCGTAATCTATCAATCTCAGCAATCTGCCAATGTACTAAATTATGGCAAACATCAAGTGTATCTGCCAAAATGATAATGATTGGGAAATCGATTCGATAGTGTATTATTACACTATTTGTTAGATTTGTTAGACTTTCAAGTATACTTCAGCTCTTAATAATATTTCATGTCCTATAATATATAATGTTGTTCCTTTTTTCCAATTTGTGGGAGTTATTAGATTTTCTAGATACACATTTTTAAAGAATTGGAAATATCCCTACGCGACCGGCCCACATAACGGGAAAATGAGGAACTAAAGAGTGAAATTCAAACTTTGTTCTCAAATATTTTCTAATCATGCTATAGAATGTCCATTCTTGTACGGATCGATTATAGTTTGTTTTGATCTACACATTTGCGCCTAAATGCTAGGTAATTATTGAGAAATATATCGTGTAAAAAATGTCTTTTCCAAAAAAATTCTCAAAAACTATTACTAATATTACGTACATGGATTACATAGATGTCACTATTAGTGAGTTTCAAACTTTTTTCGTTAAATAACAACAAATTATAATATAAGCAACTTAATTATTACATATAACTTAAGAGAAAGCGCTGTAATTAATTTTATAATACAAATTAAACCATTTTCTCTCGTAAATAAAAATATATTCCTCTTATGAAATTATAAAGTAGACAACCAACAATACAAAAATAAACAGGTGCAAAAATAGATTAGTTTACCCTCATTTTTACTAAATTCATTGTTAATTCACAGGGACGAGTCACTATCTTCATCTTTTAAATACGTAGCGAGACAAATCTACTCAGTGGCATAAAATTAGATCATCAGAAGTAAAAAATAAGTGTGCTAAGCACTTTATAGTGAAAACTCCATCATTTTATCAACAGGACTGCTGTTTTGTTCTTTAATTTGCCTCCTTATAGGCCTCTTCTTTATTCTCTACTTTTTTAATCATGTAATCGAACAATTAATGTCGAAATGATTGCGAAGGGTTGTCCGAAATGCGACCAGCAGGTATGTCCATTGTACTAACCATAAATCAAATCATAGGTACCTGCTTTAAAGAGTATGTAATTTCTATTAAAATATCGCTCGCTGAAGGTCCCAGTCGCATGCAAAGCATGCCCATGCGGTCATTCGTTCTTCAACGCTCGGAAAACGTCGAAAGTTGCACCGATCGCAAATCCACAGGACGATTTACGTCGGCGAACGCAGCGTGTTCGTCGAGAGAAGCCTGATTATTACGATGCACTCGAGTACGACAAGCAGCTGAAAAAGGTCTAAAAAATCTCTTTATGAACTTAAAGAACAATGCCGAATAATTTTATTACAGACAAAAACACGACACAGTGAGTGTGATGACGAGGAAGGCGTCTCACGGCGAGAATTGTCGAAACCGAAGAGGAAAAAATTGAAAAAGGAAGAAGACGACGATGATGATATTATGACGAACTTGAGTCCCGACAAACATGCACAATGTGCACTGATTCTTGAGGAATTAAATCGCAAGATGCAGATTGTCACATGGAAACCCTCTGATTAATAAATAGACTGTCATAGATTGCTCCTATGCTCAAGTAGGTAAGATCTCAATTCATTTGCCAATTAGGTTAAATTTTAGGTTAGTCAAATGTTTTTAGAACATTGTAAAAGTTTTAGTGGTTATAATTAGGTTTATGTGTCATTTACTGTGTGCAATGAGACTTTGTGTTTGTGACCCACCACATGGGTGAGTTTGATGTTAGTCAGGATAGATTTCGTTTTGAACGGTTGTATTGTGTAAAATCTTGGGTAAGTGCATTTTGCATTGACAAATCAATAAATGTTTGGAAATTGAATATGTTTTATTTGTTTTGTCCTATGTGAAACGTTCGAAAGTTATTTTGAGGTTATAGTCATATTTATTTTGCGGTATATGCTTCATTTTCTGAGAGTTATAAACATATTTCTATCCATTATTGTATGAAATTTGACTATATCCCCAAAATTGTCTATAAAAATAGTTTTATAAACGTGTCGGCAGAGTTAGGTTTTATTAAAAGCTTATTTGTAATAATTTTGCTTTGTTTCTCCCTGTTTTGTGGTTATGATTATGTGAAAATTATTTGGCTGCATACTGCTGAATTTTATAATCTGATTTCTGTTTATCAATTTTGTTATTTGCTTTGATCCTCTCCGTTTTAAGGTTAGGATTATTGGGGTTATAAGGTTATAAACATGTTTCAATAACAACATACGGCTGATTTCTGAATGTACAATCCAGAAATGTTTTAATGGTAATGTCGATAGGGAGGGATTATTTTTGTGCTTAATTTCGTGAAACGTTACTAAACAACAACGTTATATGCTTCAAAAGGTTTTTAACGATATTTTGAAGAGTAAATTTCGTTCATTCGATTTTTATTTCTTAATATTCTTGTTTTAAACCTTAGTTTCTCCGATTTTATAGTTATAATTGTTATAAGGTTATAAATACGTTGAAGGTTATAATTTGATTTATGTGATTGATTGAGGGAAACTTTACTAAAACATGATTTGCAAACCACAAGTTTTTAATGAATAGTTGGAGGTGTTAGGACCAATAATTAATTGCCAACTTACCTCAGAAATGTATAAGGGATGTAAGGGATTTTTTCAGAAACACTCTTGCTGCTTTTACATAGTTTTGTAACATTTAAAATAATCGGGTAAAATCTTAAAAATATAATATACAAATGGTAACATAAGTACAACTTAACATATTGTAGACAAATATTTAAATATTATTTGTCACTGTTTCCAAAAATTGCGCAATCTGTAATAAACATTTAAAAACAACTAGAAAAGTAATAAACCCTGAAGTCTTCTGTTGTTGCTGCGCAAGCATTGCTTAAACACTTCAACATAAAACATCACTATGCAAATGCTCAATTCACAATTGACTCTTGACACGTTAAATATTTGTTCACAAGCATTTTCTTTTCCTGTTTTCTTGAATGAATAAATAATTAACTACTAAATGGTAAAAACATTCGCTTGAAAAAGTGAATGGCGTCTATAAAAACTATGCTTAACATTACAAGTTTACATGTAATAGCATTGGTCGTTTTGAAGAAAAGTCGCCTTAAATCTAAATTTAAAAAAAGAAATGTAAGAAATGGAATTTCTTGTTTGCAAAATGTTCGTCTATAAACTGGTCAATAGATTTGCAAGTTTCGCAAGATAAGGAAGACAAGAAAAAACCTAATTTTGTGTGAATTACTCGTCTTCCTCTTCAATGGCTTCATCGTCGTTGTCATCAACGACGGTCTTCTTCCGTTTCAGGAAGGGAACGAAGCCCCAGATGGAGGCACCCACAACTTGAATGATTCCAAGTGTGCAAAAGAGGGATACGTAGGATTTGGTATTCTCGAACCAAACGCCACAGATTGGTGGCCCAATCAATTGCAGGATGCCATTGACGAAGAGGGAGATACCATAAGTTGATTGTAGTCGTTCTGTGCCTAACATATCAGCCATGATGACGGCTGTTACGCCAACGTAGATCCCTGAAGCGAGTCCAAACAGAGAGCAAACCACGCAGATCATGGTGTATCCTTCGAAATATGGAAGGATTGATAAGGATAATCCGGAAATTAAAAGTCCCCCGATGAAGTACCATTGTTTAGGGATGAAGTTGAGGTCAGAAAGGGCAGATCCACCAATTCGGCCCACCAAATCCAAGGCAGAAACAACGGATAACAAAAGGGCACCTTGGTTTTTGTCATAGTTCAGCGCAATGGCAAAAGATGGCAACAGGATAATGAAGTTAGTGTAACTAATGGCGTTCGTCGAGTTGGAGATAAGTATAATGAGGTAGAGAGGGTCTTTGAGGAGTGATAGATCAAAGAACTTTTTCTTTGGTTCCGGAACTTTGGTCTGTCCATCCTTTGGTACCGAACGCAAGGAAAACGAAGACGCGAAGATTTCCGGTTGTAAAGTTAGCGTACTTCCATGATAAGGTGTTGAGATATATTGGAAGGAGCTGGTCGAAGGAGATCTTCGTGGGACACGTCTTCTTGTGCTGGCTTGTCTGCTATGGGGGTACTCCCCGTTGATACCTTCAGGTAGAGCTGCTAGTGCTGTAGCACTGTTGTTACTATGCATATTGGAAACGGTAACGCCTGATCGGACTCGTGTCATCTCGTTGCGTGCGCCAGGCATACTGATCTTCCTCTCCCGACCAAAGGTATGGTTTCTGTAGTTTGGTACAGCCACGCTGGAAATACTCCGGATGAATGTGTTCTTCGTGATGTCTGTATTCTCCACGAAAGAGTCGTTCCGGTTGAGGTGGAGCGAGGATGTGTCATCGCCACTGATCATGAACTTGGGTTTGAGGGGTTCCTCTTCAGGTACGTCTTCGATGGCGTCTTCTTCAGTTCTTGGCACTCGCTTCATGTGTTGTTCAACAGGGTGGTAGAGGAGGGCTGCAGCTAGGACGTTTAAGGTTATGCCACCCATTAGAAGAACAGCTCCTCTGTAAAATAAGAGAAAGAAAGTTGCAGAATGGGGAAAATTTAAGCGACGATTCAGACGAGGTGTTTTCTTGGTCATCCCAACCATGTAGGATGAGAACCGCTCCTGTCCCGGTTTTTGACCCAACACTGTTTAATGATTTTCCTAGACCATGTAACTACATCTACTATCAATGGTACTCCCAACATGGTGCCTCTAGTGGTACACACGTACCTCGAGCATGGATCAATTTGTGGAGATGTCAACTTTTGGGAATCACAAATGAGCACATTATTATGTTCTGTATGACAAGTTCTAAAATAGGGACACACGTTTTTTTAAGTATAGTACCACTTATATCTATGGTATCAATGGTATTCATTTGATTGGTTCCTTATGATCACATCTATACCTCTAGTGGTACCAACATTTTATGGCACATTGATAACAACTCTTACCTATAATCAAATACTTCCAACATGACTCGCAACAAAGGAGGAAGTATAATAGACCCAATAGCTGAACCGGAAATGCATAACCCATTGGCAAGACCTCTCAGCCGAACGAAATAGCTCGTCACGATGTAAACCGTCGGTGGAAACGATAATCCGGCGCCGGTCCCCACTAAGACGCCATAACTGCAACAAATTACTATGGCAATCAAAACTAGAAACAGTAAACACAAAAACATCTACGCCTAGTCGTTTTTTTGGCAGTCTGTAGTATGCAATTGGTGGAAAGTGTACATACCTAACATACAAGAACGTAACTGAATTGGCAAAATAACTTAAAATCATTCCTAAAGCTGCACTCGTACCTCCCAAAATCGTGACGGTGCGATACGAATATTTCAGCGAGAGTATGCTCGACACAGGACCTGCAAAGAATTAAGAAATATACAGTTTTGAGGTTAACCAAAACCTGAACAGAATAAAAACCTTCTGTTTTGGTTAAAATCTAATTTTTTGCATATATCTCTTTTGGAATGAATAAAGAATTTAAAAAATTACCTAACGAACTGTATAAAAAGTAGCATAATGCCGGAATCCATGCAGCAGTTGCTGGAGACGCTTCGAAAACCTCCAGGAACTCGACGAAGAGGACGCCAAAAGATTTCACCGTGCCGGGAACAAGGACGTTAACCATGGTCGCTCCAAGAAGGACCAACCAACCCCATCCGCCATCAGGTGGTACCAATTTCCAATCGTTTTTGTCGTTTTCATTTATAACAATTGCAACTTCTGCAAAAAAAAATTGTATATTATTTTATTTTTTGGTTGAGGCATTTGAAAGATTTCTCTGGTATCTGATCAAGAGAAGAAGGCAAAAATCCCTAAAATGGATACAAGAGACGATGAATCAAAACCATTAATCCTCAATTGAAGGTTTGCCTTGATCACTGCTTGATTACCTATTGTTTGACTCGATTGCAATCAACGTTGGACGATAATTACGCGATTGTTTCAAGAAGATTGTGATTGTATTCGTACGGCCGGCCATGATTGCGATTGTTTACTAAGAAAGGAAATGGTGTAATTGAAATCTTCATCTTCGAGATAACGTCAAAGAAACGCGTAATCGAAGAGTAAATATACCTGGATTCAATTACTCACGAACGAGATTCGTTAAAACGTGGAATAAAACTTGATTTCCTTCAATTGCAAAGCTTTAAAACATTTTATACGCGACAATCACAAAATATAGATTGTAATTGTTATTAGTATAGCATGCAATTTTGTTGTTTGTATTGGGTTTTAATGACAGAGACATAGAACAAGAAAACTTATCATAAACCGGCTATCACAAAGCATTACTAATTGAAATAAAATCGAATTGGTACCATTAGCGTGTCTCATAAAATTTTCATGTAATCTACTCATTGGCAAGTTCGTTCACCCCTTTGAGGATATAAAGTTATATCAAAAATGATGGTCATTCCCATGGCAATCGATACATTGTGTACATATATAAATCTACAACATAAGAATCATTCATAATTTTTATAACCAAATGATTTTGAGATGATGGTTTGTAACTCAAGGTTTAATGTAATTGCGCGTAATGAAATAGTTGAACAGTACACGCGAGATGACTGTATACCTCACACCTTGATGTGTGATTAGATGACTGATTAGATAAGACAATGTGTACGAACGGATTTCACGCGGCTTTGAACTATATAATATTTCCTTTTACACTTGAAGATTTAAGTTGTTTAACTAGAGCAGTGTTTCTCAACCTTATTTAATAATTTATAAATTGTTAAGAACCAACAAAATAAAACGGTTAGAAACCGTTGAGAAGCGGATGCAGGTGTTACTCGTCAGCAACAGCCGTTTCTGAGGGTTGGCGCGTATCAACGGCGGTTAATGTCGGGGCCCCTCAGGATGGCGAAGAGAAGCAAGGGATGCGCCCTTTCTGTATAAAAGCTCCGTGCTCGCGCAAATAAAGAAAGTTCCGTTCGAGACTTGGGTGAGTGTGTTTAATTTCTTGTGATCTCCTGATTTCCGCACATCAGATGACAGGTAGTCATCAGCCAGCAGTCCAACGAAAAATTGTCTGATAGTCTTTGGCTCAGCATTACGGCGTCGCAGCATTGTGGTGTTCGCGATTAAAAGCGTCGGCCGGTTGATGTTCACGGCATAAATTGTCGCCCTACAGAGCGTGGGCTCCAAGATCGGAAACACTAAACTAGAGAGAACAAGAAGAACAAGAAACTGGAATAAATTAAAGTGTGCTAATCAGGTGCTGGTCACGTATAAATTTCACTTTCATTCTTGCACAATGTACGTACGTGAATGCTTATGATTAATTTGGCATTTTACGCTTTTATTAGAGTGAAATTTGGGCCATTTTTTAAACATTCATTTGGCTTTAAATTTAAAACGAAAGTAGCCAAAAAGTAACGAAAGAGTTTTTAGTATAAGGTCTATATTACGTTCAAAATGATCTGTAAAAATGAGTTGCAGAACTGTGCAACAGTTATAGTAGCAATGTAATTACAGAGAAATAGTTTGTTTTTGTTTTCCAGATAAAAATATGGCATCATTTTCATGAAAATCTTTCAGGCCTCAAAAAAGTAAAGCAAAAGACATAGAATTACAGAATTCCTAAAGGTTTTAAAATAAACTTCTGTCGAAAACCTTAATAAAAAGAACTGTTAATTATAAAAATACTTAAAACTTTCTTAAGACTCCGGTTAATGTCCTGGAAATACACAAACACTGTCTGCATTCACCCTGTCTGTTTGTATACTTAAACAAATAAAAATAAAACACGTTCTATGAGTCAGAAGCTTCGAGAGAACATACATTTTCCCAGCTGATTCATATATCTTCGTGCCTTCTAACACATTGACCGGCCCAATCTCTAGAAGTAACAGAAACATATTTATCTTTGGCTAGAATGTCGCTAATTACTGTCACTGTTCGCAAATACTGGCACAAGAAAACATTCTAAGTCAACAATGACTTTTCTATGGCTTAGTGATGATAAAGTAGGGAATTTTATACATGTTCTTCTGGAAATACTCTTAAAATTTGTTGATATATTGATAATTTATTGATATTTTGAAAAATAATAGAACTTATTGCCAAACACTGAAAGAAAGGCAAATAAATAACACAATTAGTCGTTGAATGACTAGACCAATAGTTGTACAGCTATACAATTAACCAATATCGGTTGTATTCACATGGAAAACGTATGCATTTTAATTTCCTGTTCTTGTTCCACAAGCGAGTACTAGTGTGTTTGAATGACGCAAAAACATGCGCACATTTGGAGAATTATTCACGCTTGCGACACATTGTTGTTTGTTGCTTTCGTCGCTTTAGTAAGGCGTATATGTTGTATTTTGCGTGGAAATTCTACAATGGTGTGTCTCACCATAAGTACTTTTGTTGTAATTTTATACGGAAATTTTGTAAACAATTCTAGAAAGTATAATACGTTGTTTTTGGTTTTTGTTTAATTGGCTTTCAAATGTTACGATTTTCATGAGCACTTGTTTTATGGAAAATCAAGAAACGTTCAAGAACAGGTTTTTCCTTTTCCCAACAACCAACAACCTTTTCCCTTTTATACAACAACATAACAACATGTGAACAAATAAAATAGTCCTTGACCCGAATATCAATTACATAAAGAACTTGTAATAATATCTATTGCAATCACAAACATTCAATTCATAATTGTAGACTGTAGATTGTAAACACAAGCGGACACAAACCGGATAAATCCACGAAATATTCCAAGAAGTCACTTAAATTTGATGGATTTAATTTAGCGTCGGTCATCCATATTATGATAAAAGTCACATGTGCGAGACAAGATGTGGCGAAGCATTGTGCGTTGTTTCGTATGAATCATGGCGACAAACTATAATGACGGAAGAGATAATAACGACGGCAAATTGCCATCGTTAATTGATGTGATGCAAAGCAAAAAGGTCTACGATCATTTGTGTCACGCATAAATGGCTTTAATTGTTTGTTTTTACCAATTGTGATCAATTTAATGCGTCTTTCTGACGCATTAATTTTGTTAATGCTAATTAAGACACATAATAAGCAAGACATAACCTATAATACTGACGTATATTAACAAATTTAACCTAAGTAAACTAGTAACGCCTAAAATAATCACAATTACGAAGGAAACAAACTGGAATTACATCTGTGCACACTTAGATGAACACAATGAATCCAAATTAACTAAACTGAATCAATTCTAGCCATAGAAGTGGAAAATATGGAACATAACTAAACACGTAAAATATCTAAAGTATTAAGTGACTTAACGTTTCTAACTAATATAAACATGTTTTATCAACAACCGACAGAAGACTTCATTAACTATATATGGAACATAACCTTAACAAACTAATGTTTCTGCCTTTTAGAAACATAAAAAAAAAACAGAAAATGAATCAATACACTACGAAAATGATAAAAATATTCACATTATCATAACTTCCGGACTGATTTATTAACCTACCATAAGATGAAACGTATGAAAGTAACAAAAACCAACGAGAACAAAGAATTGTTTGTGCATATCATATAAAGATAAAAAATGAAACATCACCAAACGGAAATGAATTTCGTCGATATCGCATGAGTAAACATCGAAAAAAAAGTACATTAAAACCACGGAAACCGTGAATATTTCCAGTTGTGGATCTAGATCGTATTTCACAGAAGAAAAAAACATCGTATTTCATGGATCTTTACACAGATTTCGCTCGCATGGTCCATTTATAGAAATAGATCGTCAGCCACGACGCGACTTGCTTTGTCCATTTATTCTCGTTTTACAACTTCTGTGAATATTTGAGGTTATTTTTGTTTGGTTTATTCCGATTTATATTCGTTTTTATTCGGAATTTAACTTTGCATTTCTTTTTCATTTCATTTTTTTAAGTACATTTATTATCTCATGCATTATTATTTGAAAAAACTTAGCGACTTTTGCTCTTAGTTTTTAATAATAGACTTTTGTCATCGAAATACTATCACCTCTGGGTAATTTTTTAATTTATCAATTGAAATTAACCTTAAAAACATATCAAGTATCACTAAATAATTATCAAAATGATAATTTCTATATCACTTTTCTGAACACAATATAAGTAATAATAATAATAATAATATGACTAACTGATGAATTGCAGTTGGTTATAACAAAAATTATATATTTTAGTGGTTATTCACCCTGAAATTTTTCCGCCGTGTGCACAAATTATCGGTGTATGTTTACAATTTGTGTTTGTTACCATTAGGCTACCCACGTGGGAGGTTAGCAAATTATCTCAAATTATAAAAATTAATTTAAAATTCTTATTTAAAGTATTTTATGCATGGATAGATATACCATAACCTCATTTTGTTAGTCCTTAATAAACAATAACCTGAAAAAACTAACTTGACATCAAAATATAACCTTATATATAAATCCTTTCTTGTTATAATTCATTTCTTTTATAATTTCTAAAAGTTCTGCTTTTAATCTAACCTTAAAAAAAAAAAAGCTCATTGTGTTTCCAACAAACATGACATAGTTTATTTAGCCGTTGAAAACTTGTGGAAAATTTAACGTTTACAAAAGTAAACAAACCTTTCTTATGTTTCCTATGCTCCTGTGTGTCGTTAACTTTGGTAACTTCAACTTTTCGACCCTTGGGTGTGTTGCTCTGCCCAAGGAGCCGATCCTGCACACTACCCCCATTAGCTTCCTTCTCTCCTGCAACCATGGCGTCGTTGTTCGGCGTCGACGACGCCGTTCGAACCACCGGCGAACTCATTGTCCCCAATTAATCAACGTCTCGTTACGACGATCACCATCCAAACCGAACGAAAAAACACAATCACACCATATTTATATTCATAGTTGTATCATCGTATCAACTCTCACTCTCATGTTATCACACTGCCACCACGTGTACGATTTGTAAAAATCCTGCAACGCACGCTTCTCTTGTTTTCTTGCTGAAAACCAACGTTTTTAATTGGTTTAATTCCACGTGTTTATTAGTTAATGTCCGTATTGTTTTTAATTTTTAAAAATGCGTCAATGTTATAAATTTTTGCAGAAATTGAATGACTTGTAGGAACTGCAGGATTCAAATTGTAATTTTCCAGTTATTAGATTTTTGGTACACTGCGACACTTGGGGTTTTAGTTAGGGCGTCGTTTAGTCGATTTCTTCCATTTGCCACCCCCGGCGGCAGGCATCGGGCAGCAGGAATGGCAGCTGCGTGCACGACGCGAATGGGTGCTGCGTGACGCAGCGTGCAGGTTGAACACGCCCGACCTGCAACGACGCGACGCTGCAACTGAATGGGAAATTCGTGCACGACACTACGGAGGCCTACTGCCTGCCTCTGCCGTCCTGCAGGCGGAGGCAGGCAGCGCGATGTTTCAAACGCAGCAAAACATGCCACGCGATACACGCTGGAGAGGCAGGACGCAGGCGTAGTGTAACTCAACTCCAGCTGTGCATAAACTATGGCTACATACTGTGTTTCACAGCGCCATGTGGGCCGTCCTGCAATTTGCAGGATGTGTACATGAAGCTCCCAATAGGCAGGATAATTATACCTTCATAGAAACGATAAGGGAAAACGGAAAAAGGGGAAATACTAAATAGGCGATCATTATTTATTAATAATAAGTAATACGCTATTGATTTTAACTCCTCGAGTCTGTTTTCCTGCGAAAATTACGCAATTACGAAAATTAAAATAAGAGACATGTGATCGCGTCCTAGGCGGAAGTCTCTTGGCTATCAAGTAATGTCATGCAGTGGAGCAACCGCTGTGCTTGGCCTAGAGAAGTAAAAAATGTGTGGATATTTTCATTCGATATTTTCCAATTTCAACAGTTTCGGTACCAAGAAGTATTGTTAAGTATCGAAAGAAAATATCGACACATTTTTTTACATCTCTAGGTCGTCGTGCTCCATTACGCGCTGTCTGTTCAGAACTCTCAGAATTTGTAATGGAAAAAGTTAAGTGTTTTAACGAGGATTAGCACCTCTTGAGGCAATTTCTTGAACAAAAATTGTTATTCCCCTCTCGGGCCATCACCGCCTGGACTTAACTGAATCTCCAGTTACTTAAGTAATAGAATGTAAACATACTCAACTTAAGTTATTTGCATCTACCTAGGTGCATATTAATGAAAAATTCGGGAAGGTAATTTAAAAAGGTAACAAAAACTCGAATATATGCCCATAAATATCAATTCCATACATCATACATATTTCTTTACTTATTTTTTACCAAAACCCAATAAAAACAACTCGTTTCGCCTTTTTCGCAATGAAGCGCATATTTTTCCGCTGCGATCGCTGGATAGTTGGAATTTTACCACTTGTGGCAGCTAGCTCAGCAACAACAAAACCGCAATTTACTCACACACATCCATACTACGCGATCGCAAATAAATGCGCATTTTCTGCGCGAACATATTTCATAAATAAGCACATAAGCGATGGTTTCGCACCGAAATCGAAATAAAATCAGTCAGATAAGTGCAAACGCTTGCTTGAAGGTCTCTCCCCCCAAAAAACTTTCGAGTTGCATAAGTCGTTGCATAATTGCGAATCGTTTGTGCATTGTCACGTGGCACACGTGTTGGCGATGATTATGGGAATAATCAACGGTTTTACGACTAAATGTTTATGCAAATGCGTGCTTGCAGATTGTGATATTTTGTCGGACAGAAAACGAGACGGACTCATTTGACTGACTGTAGTAGCACATACGAGTATGGACATCTTGTTTGAAAATTTGAGATTTTGTTGCTGGAACGCCTTGCAAAGTGTTTTATTTCAATTGCGATACATTTTTTTGCATGTATTAGATATGTTCACAAAGTTTACTCGCAGTTTTTGATGTTTGAGATTCGAGTAAATGCAGTTAGACAAATATTAATAGAAAATTATGCACGAGCAATGCTATACATTGTTTACGAGTATGACAATTTTTAGCACGGACCGAAGGTGACTGCTACAAGTCATACGATTAAACAATGTGCATTGCGTGATAAATTTCATTCTGTTTCTATTGGCATGATATATAAACGAAAGTATGGTAGAATCAGTTTTCTAGGCGAGGCTTCTAAAGCTGAAAATTACGTTCTAATAGTTACGAATGCGTGATTTGGGCGTGGCCTCGACAGATAGATGTGACGTCGTCATGACAAAACACGTGTTTCGATATGTATGAAGAAAAAAAAAGCACATGGTTGGTAATAAGTTTTTTACGGATAAGAAATTATAAGTCTTTGTTAGATTAGTTGTTTAATGATATAGTCAGGAGATCTTATTATAACCTCTTCTTATTTCCCTTCTACTACAATAGAAAACAATTTCACAAAAGAGATAAATGTTTTAAATATCTCCCAACTATATGCAACGTTTTAGACTCAAAAACTTCTGACTGACAACCCCAGGCAACTTTTTAACCACGACAAATAACCATAATTTAACTGAAGCATGCAACTTTATAAACACATTTTCAAAAAGTGTAATCCAAATAACAAATCTTCTATGAACAATTTCAAAGGTTAAAAAAACGATAAAACAACATATAGATTGAAAACAGCAATAAGTTTATTCGATTTACAATAAAAATGTCCTCTTAAACATAACATACGAAACAATGAAATGAAATGATAAAACAAATCTGTATAAATAAGGTTATGTTGATCTGTATTAAACCTTTTACAAACTGATATAAACAAAAACGGAAGAATTGTTAAAAATGTATAGTCATGTCTATTAAGTCGCTCAAATTACATTGCTGTCCAAGAAAAACGTTGAACTTTAATCCATCTTCCTCACACCTCGCGACTGCCACGCCTTGAGCAAATTGTACGCAAAGTACACGGAAAACGAGTGGATTTGTATCGCCACAACGATGAAGCCATACCAAAGTAGACCATATGGCATACCCTTAAAAACGAGGAAACAATTCAATAAATTTCTTCTGAATCATCACCAGGAAAAGAGAACTTACTTGCCACATGTGAACATTTTCCAAATCTTTCTGATCGTCCTCTAATTCAGGATCGCATGTTAAATAAGTCCACACGTCGCTAAAGTAGAAGAAAATCCCATAGAGGCAGGGCAAGTAGCCGAATGTGAACAAACCGAGCAGATAATGCTGCATCGGTTTAATGCGATTCTTTCGAATTGCAGCTAGTCCCAAGAATGAGAATAACAGGCTGATGCACCAGATATATTCCCACCAAAGTGGCTAAAACAAAAAAGTACACTTCTTTTAAAAAAAGTAAATTAAAAAAAAAATCTAAAATAATCTTTTAAATATCAAAAATTAAAATAACCTTTAAATATAAAAAAAATAATCAAAAAATTTAGAAAAATAATAATATTCTAAAACTAACAAGGAGAGTGTCTTAATTGTCCGTCATGGTATTGAATGAAAATGTATGTGCGTGTAGTTCATATACAGAAATAATATGTGTTAATGGGATTTTTCGCCGTTTTTAATCGTTGCCAAAAGAAAATTCAAAATTGGGTATAAATTGCTTTAACAGCAATGACGCGCTGACGATTGCACATAATACACATACGACGAATGTTTCTGTTAAAGCAAACTTTGAAAATTGTTTTCCGGCAAACTGCCGAAAAATCCCGTTAACACAAATTATTTCCACATATGTAAGTGCAAAGATGTTGATTCAATTCCGAGTTGGACCATAGAGACACTATCCTTGCAAGAGTTACTCACCTGTGGAATTCTAAGTTCTTCAATCTCTAAGATAAATATATCTAATTTGTCTAATATATCAGCTGATAACTTGGCTAACATAACAAAGAACAGCAAATAATGGAAAAATATGCAATGCTTTAGCCTCGATTTATTTAAAGCACTAAAAAAAAAACATATATAAGACAATTAAAATTCAATTACAATTTTTGGCTCAATTATGTAGATAAATGGGGAAAATTTCTTTTCGTGTCATTTCCGAATTTCTTTCTTTATACAACTTTTAAAAATTATACGGGACAATTTTCGAATATCTCAGTCATGAATATTTCTTTCAATTCGGTGTCGGACAATTGAGACACTCTCCTGGTTAGACAAAATCATTCCTTGAGAAATGTCACAAAAGAAAACAAAACGTGTTTATCCTGAAAATATGCAACATTAAATACTACGTAGTTCAAATAATATCGCGAATATTCTAAAAGTCAATAACTATCCGAAACTTATTTGAATTGATTTTGTCTGTCACGAATCGATAGTCATCGAAAACTTTCGTCAGTATGAGAAACATTATGAAAATAGGGTTGCCTAAAGTAAAAGTTTTCGAAATCATTTCCGATTAATGAGGTTATGTTCAATCACATAAAATAAATTCTATAAACAAACATCAAAGAACTGAAAATGTAAGCGTGAACCGTTTGAAAATTTCGCGAAATGCCGTATGAATCGAAAACAAAACCAGTTATCCTAAAAATAGCCAACAAATAAATACCGTACAGTTACGTAATCGTAAAACGTTTTGTGTGGGCTTGGAATCGAAAATTTTTGGCGTTACTCATAATCAGTCTGCGAGCGTCTCATAAAGTGAATGAAAAACGTGGAGTACGTCGTCCGAATTAAATATAAAATTGCCTTGAGCTGCGCGTAGAGAACGGAGCAGACATATATATTTATTTCGGCGTGGAAAAATCACAGATGTACGACGACGGACGTGCTCGGGTGCGAGGTTATATTTACCTGATCGGATATTGGGAGGCAACTCGCTGCCTGTACGTGTGGTCAAAGCCGTCCGACCCCGCCGGGGTGGCGTGCGTACCCTTGCTCGCCATTCTCCGTTGTCGTTGGTGGTGGCGGCGGCGGCGTTGCGTGTTTCTGCCGCCCCCAAGTACGGCGGAAGCTTTAAGGCATACGCTCGACTGAAAATAACACACTCACGCACGCCGGATAACGGGCAGTGAAGAGAGGCAGGCAGTGGCGGTTGGCGGCGGCGAGCCGTTGCTGCAACGCCAGTCGTAGCGACGAATTTAGCGAAACTTTGCCTTCGACTTCAACGACGAGTTCGCACTTGTTGAAAGTTGTAGTGTTGTTCAAATCGCAGTGTTGCGTGTACGATTTTAGTTCCTAGATTTAACTATAGATGGCCTAGTATAAATATTACGCAACCAAACA